>CABHPQ010173447.1:0-22744 GCA_902168405.1 Peromyscus aztecus
CCACCACCACCCGGCACGAAATTCTTAAAGAACTAATCATTTTTCAAAGAAAACAGTAAATGTCTTACTAATCGAGAAAAATGTCAGTCACGGGCTCTCCCAGCACCCCTGGAGCTAACATTTAGCAGCATCTTATGTGGTCAGCCAAAAAGAGGCTACATGAGGTAGAGATGCAAACAAGTTGGGGTCCGAGGAGTCCACTTTGATAGTGGTGATGGCTGGATGCCATTGGGAGGACAGCAGCATCAGCGGGGTCAGCTGGGCAAACTATGATGCTGTTTGGGTGTGGTTCCAACTTGTGACAGCTCAACCTGGCCGCCTACCCCGTTCGGAGAGTATGTGAAATCCCCTACTATTTAACCTGAGATTGCTTCTGTTATTTTTGACGTAAATGCAAGTGGCACGACACTGCTCCACCTCATCCCCAATGACCTGGAGTGGCCGTATCAGATTCCCTCCAGAAAGGTAAACACACCATGCAGACCTACTTCACTCATTTCTCAGCAGAATAATCAGGTCAGCAAAGAGGAAATAGCTGGCCTTTTCTCTTTTCTTTTCTATTTTGTTTTGAGACAGGGTCTTACTCTGTAGCCAGGCTGGTCTCAAACTTGTAATCCTCCTGCCCCTGTCTCCCGCATAGCTTGGATTACGGGTGTGTACCACTTCATCCAGCATTTATAGCATTCTCTATGGGAAACCTGCTAAGGACCAACGTCATGCGCACTAGCCCATGTTTCCTAGGATCTGCCTCCCTTCTCCTTTTGGAATATACCATAAGGAAGCTGGGATGCATTTCAGTTGCTTGCCTAACATACAAGAAGCTCTGGGTCTGATTGCTGTCACTACAGGAAACCTGTGGTGACATACGATTGTAACCCCAGCACTTGACTGGTGGAAGTAGGCGTATCATGGTTTCAAGGTCACCCTCCACTACATGGTGTCATTTGAGGGCACCATGTCTCAAAGAAAGAAAATTAGAATGACTTTCTTCCTATTTATTGTGGCTCTGCCATTTCACAATTCCTCAGAGATTACCCAAAGATCCCCACACGTAGGTTATTAATCTTACCTGCAAATTCCCTCAACATCTTGGAGTCCTTTCTAGGGAAATATTCTCACATAATTATCCTATATGTTTGATTTGTACTTTCTGGTCTGAAGGGTGTTTTTCTCTGAGAAGGCAGAAGTCATAACACTGTGGGCCTGGGAAGAGGGAGGTATTCACAAACAGCCTGTTCTAAGGTGTCAGTGTTTACACAACTCCCACAAAAGTGCTTTACCGGAGCTTACTGTAGGAGAAAACACAGACTTCTGGGAAAGATTCAACCACCATGTCACCCATCCCTAACCCTCAGCTGTCTCTGCCCTCTGCAACTCCGGCACCCTCAGCCCCGTGAACTACTGACAAGGAATTGGTTCACAGCCTCCGAAGCCAGTATCACTCACGTCTTCCTTTGCTAAGAGCAGAGGTTTTGAACCTGAAGGTCCCTAGCAAGAAGAGAAGGGTATACAATTTGAGACAAATTTCTGTAGGAGATACTGCCTCATTCCTGGACACCTTGGCCCCTATGTGTGTTCAGGGTATCTTAGTGAGGGTTTCTATTGCTGTGCTAAAAGACCATGACCAAAAGCAACTTGGGGAGGAAAGGTTTTATTTCAAGTTACTTGTCCCGATCACAATCCATCGTGAAGGGAAGGCAGGCAGGAAGTCAAATCAGGAACCTGGAGGCAGGAACTGAAGCAGAGGCCAAGGGGGAGTGCTGCTGACTGGCTTTCTCTCCATGGCTTGCTCAGACTGCTTTCCTACAGCACCCAGGACCGCCAGTGCAGGGGCGACTGTTGTGGAATATTATTTTATGGTGTGTTACATTTGTGCTGTGGAACATTTGCTTAAGGATGCAAAGATGTGTTGCATTCTTTTACGTTGCATTTGTTTAACTCTGTGAGGCTGTGCTACTGTGCCTGTCTAAAACACCCGATGGATCTAATAAAGCGCTGAAACGGCCAATAGCGAGGCAGGAGAAAGGATGGGGGCGGGGGCTGGCAGGCAGAGAGGATAAATAGAAGAAACCTGGGAGGAAAAGAAGAAAGAGCAAGAGAACAAGGAGAGGAGGATGCTGGGGGGCCAGCCAGCCACACAGCCACCCAGTCACATAGCCAGCCATGGAGTAAGAGTGAAAGTATGACACACAGAAGTAAGAAAAGGAAAAAGCCCAGAGGCAAAAGGTAGATGGGGTAATTTAAAGTTAAGAAAAGCTGGCAAGAAACAAGCCAAGCTAAGGCTGGGCACTTACAATTAAGAATAAGCCTCCATGCGTGATTTATTTGGGAGCTGGGTTTGGCCCCCAAAGTGCCAAAAGAGCCCAAAGAGTGAAAACAACCAACAACAGGTGGCAGCACACACAATGGGCTGGGACCTCTCCTGTCAATCGCCAGGGAAGAAAATGCCCCATGGGTCTGCCTACAGGCAGATGTTATGTGTAGCAAGTCTTTCTCTGTTCCTCCAGCTCACAAAAAAAAAAAAAAAAAAAAAAAAAAGACCTACACAGAGACTTATTACTACTTATGAAAGCCCAGCCTTAGCTTAGGCTTGTTTCTAACTAGCTCTTATAACTTAAACTAACCCATTTCTATCAATCTACATGCCATCACGTGACTCATGGCTTGTACCTCTCCTCCTGCACATCCTGCTTCCTCTGCACCCGGCTGGCAACTCCGCCTTCTTCCCAGAGTTCTCTCTCTTGCCCTGAAGTCCTGCCTAAACCTCCTGCCTAGCTATTGGCCATTCAGCTTTTTATTACACCAATCACAGCAAAACATTTTTCACACAGTATACAAATATCCCACAACACTTATGGGGACATTTTCTCATTGAGAGTCTTTCTTCATGAATGACTCTGGTTTGTGTCAAGTTGACATAAAACTAGCCTGTATGCACAGCTTGTACAGCCTCCCATCCATCATCTCTTCTTCACCCTACCTGTGTATTGACATAAGACAAAATCTATTTAGAACTACCTCCCAATAAGAGCTGCTGAGAACTCAGGGACAGATAATAAGGGTGGGGAAAGGGTGAGGACATCCAGGAAGACTGCTTTCTGAAGTCCTCCTGGTTTAGAGCGACAGCTCCTGAACATTTGCTACCCAGGATGAAGCAGTTTTTATTACTTCTAATAGTTTAGACCCAAGGGATATGGCTGCCTTTGGTACCAACAACTCCTCCGATCCTCCACCATGTCTGTAAGACATCAAAGAAAAAACACACAACAAAAAGACTTCCATCTAACCGTTTCCTTTTTCCAAGTAGAATCCACTTCATTTTAAGGGACTGGATTTAATTCCCACTGCCAAACACACAAGCCTCTGTGGTGGTTTGAATAGGAATGTCCCCTAGCTCCCTGTAAGCTCATGTGTTTGAATGCTTGGTCATTAAGGAGTGGCAATACTTGACAGGAATGAGGAGGTATGATCTTCTTGGAGTAGGTGTGGCTGTGTTGGAGGAAGCCACTGGGGGTGGGCTTTGAGTTTTCAAGGGCCCACGCCAGGCCCAGTGGCTCTCTCTCTTCCTGCTGCCTGTAGATTGGAATACATAACTCTCAAATCCTCTGCACCATTTCTGCCTGAGTGCTGCCATGCTCCCCACCATGACAACAATGGACTAACCCTCTGAAACTGTGTGCAAATTAGATGCCTTCCTTTTTAAGAGTTGTTGTGGTCATGTGTCTCTCCCTAGCAATAGAACACTAAGAAACTCCATCTTTAGGGCAAAAGACCTCTGAGATGCCAGAGGCCCATTCAAATGTAGTAAAGCAAAAACAAACAAACACAAAATCATAGAAGAACTGTTTAGGAAGAAAAACACTTATTTTTTGGAGATAAGTTCTCATGTATCCTTGATAGCCTACAACTCCATATGTAGCAAAGAATGATCTTGAACTTCTAAGCCTCTGGCCTCTACCTCCCAAGTGCTAGGACTACAGGAATGTGCCACCATGCCCAGTCTATACAATGGAACCCAAGGCTCTATGCATGCAGGGCAAACACTCTGCCAAGTGAGCTGCATCCTTAGCCCCAAGTGTCTTTTTTGATGAGTAATTACAGAAGAGAAAGAGCAAGAGTTTCCAAACACTCCCCAGCAGTGTTCCTCAAAACCTTCATCACCTGCGTGAAGAGGAGCAGAGCCTGGGCGCTTGAGCGGGCACCCAATGTGTGCAACGGCCCCACCCTCCACCCTGAGTTAGACAGTTTTGCAGCACTGAGATAAAACAGAAGAGGTGAACAACCTAAAGTAAAGGTTGATTTGGGCACAAGGTTTCTGCAGTTTCAGTCAGTGGTTATCAGCTAGCTGCATCGCTTTTTTAAAATATACATACATATTTCAAGTTTATTATTTATGTGTATGAGTGCTTTGCCTGCATTCACATATGTGCACCACACATGTGCCTGGTGCCCATGGAGTACTGCATGGTTGTAAGCTACTACATGGTGCTGGGAACTGAACATGGGTCCTCTTCAAGAGCAGACAGTGCTCTTAACTGCTGAGCCATCTCTCGAGACCCTCCAGTGCTTTTTGGCATGTGGCTAAGTGGAAATGTCATTCAGGAAAGGCACGGAGGAGAAAGGCTGTTTATTTTATGGTGACTAACAGTAGCCAGGGATCGGAAAGGAACAGGAAGAAAACAAAGACAAGATACATCCTTTTAAAGCTTGTGCTCAGTGACTTCTGCCAACTCTCCCCCCTCCTCCTCATAACCCAGTCATTTCAAACTAGTCAATAGATAACTGATTCATTGATTAGGTCAGCACCCTTTTGACCTAATCAACTCTCAACAGTACCAGTAGCTCAGAGCCAAGCCCTCAACACACTAGCTTTTTGGAGGGACATTTCCTTCCAAACAGCAGCACTAGCTAACAAAGTTTACTTCCTGGAATTCACTCTCTGCCCCTCTCTTTGTCAGGACTGTGAGTAATTAATTAACCCAGGGCAGAAGACATAGATCAAAAATGGGTTGCTGGTAGGGAATCTTGAGTCTCACCAGATAATCCTGCCCCCAGGGCCCCTCACCCGGGATGAAGGTGGACCCATGATGGAAATTATAATCTTCCAACATTTGTGCAAATTCCATGGCCTTGATTTGCTAACTTTGGGTATCAACAAAGGATGTTCTAACTCCCAGGACAGGACATCTCTCTTTCCTGCAAGGAGTAGCAAATAGTTCCAGTAGTTTTTCCATTTGTCAGAAAACAAAACAACCAACTAAACACACACACACACACACACACACACACACACAAAACCACATTTTCAAAAGTCACCCCATGTTCTCTGGAAATCACCATCAGAGTTAACAGATACCACCATCAGCCCCACCCCACCCCCAAAAAATCAACAGTGTGCACGCCCTCCCTCCCCACCAGCCCCACAGAATCAACAATGTGCACTCCCTCCCTGTGGCCAGATGCCCAGAATGAGAGATGTAATGTAGGAAGCAGAGAAAATTATTTATTAGAAATGGAAAAAAAAATCACACAGATAGAGAGACTGGCCAAGATTCCTACCCAGATAGAAAATGGGATGCTTGTAAGAAAATTGGACGCTTGGAAGTGTTCGGAGCAGCAGCGTCTGCCACAGTTGCTGTTCGCACGCACGGGATGTGAGTTCTCAGCACACATCATAGAACAGCACCATAAAGCAGAGTGAAACTCGCCTGCTTTCAGAAATGAACTTGTTTCATACCCCCCCCCCACACACAGAAAATCAATGTAAGGAAAAATCATTGTCATATTTATACATCAAACATCATGCTGTGTTCAGTGGGGGGTTTTATATGATTTTAAAGACATCCTTTTAAGATGTCAACCCCTTACGACCTGCAAGCAGGATTTACACATCATTGCACAACCACATTATGGGAAGAACACAGAAATTGCATTTCAATGCTGATTGGGCCTCTACAAGATCCTTGCATTCTTTTCCCAAAGAGAAATAGCAGTATTTTGTTTTTGTTTTTTCTTTAAACAGAATAAATTAATAATAAGAGGGTCAGGGCCTCTGCCAAGAACTGCTTGGCTTGCTTCTGTATATTCAGCACAGAATCTCTCAGGAATGGGGTATCCCATTGAAGGGTTTGGAGAAGAGACCAGGAAGTAGGATATCCTTTTTTGTTCCTCTCTCTGCTGCAGTGGAGACCACTGAAGCCTTCTGATGTGTAGCTAGTTCACCTCAATCCTTTCTTCTTGCCCTGGCTTCCCAGAAAAGATGCTCTGATGGTCCTGCTCTTCATGTTGCTGATGCTCTGAAACCATTTAAAAACTGGTGTCATTGTCCACCTACCCATGCACACTCTTTTTAAAAAGTGTGTGTGTGTGTGTGTGTGTGTGTGTGTGTGTGTGTTCCTGTGGAGCCAGAAAGGGGCATCAGATCCCCTGAAGCTGGAGTTACAGGCAGTTGTGAGTTGCCCATTGTGGACTCTGAGAGCTGAACTTGCATCCTCTAGAAGAATAGCAAGCAGTCTTAACCACCGAGCCCCTTTGTTTTTCACTGAGACAGGGTCTTATAGCTGAAAGTTTTCCTGCGTCCCGCCCGGTCTGTAGCCGCTCAGACCCAAGTAAACACACAGAGGCTTATATTAATTAAAACTGCTCGGCCATTAGCTCAGGCCTGCCACTGACTAGCTCTTACACTTAAACTCAGCCCATTTCTGCTAATTTATATGTCACCATGTTTTCCATGGCTTTACCTGTGTGCCATTACATGCTGCTCCCTGGACAGCAGGCTGATGTCTCCTCACTCAGCCTTCCTATTTCCAGAATTCTCCTTGTCTGCTTATCCCACCTATACTTCCTGCCCGGCTTTTGGCCAATCAGAGTTTTATTTATCAACCAATCAGAGCAACACATTCACAGCATAGAAAGTGATATCATCCATCATTTCCCCCTTTCTTTCTATTAAAAGGAAGGTTTTAACTTCAACATAGTAAAATTACATTTAATAGAATAGTTATCAAGCAAGAATTACAGTTACAATATCTAATCTATTTGTATTTTGTAAAATTAAAGAAAATATTCTATATACAATATCTAATCTATTTGTATTTTGTAAAATTAAAGAAAATATCATATCTAAATGTAGATATGAAACTTTAGACTCACGTCTACAGAATCAAACCCAAACAAAACATAAATCAATATAACACTTAATTTCATATCAAAAGGCTGTGTCAATAATGGGGCCTTGGAAACAGTTGCCAAGAAAAAAATATAAAAAAAAGTGATATTACCCATCAAGGTCTCATGTAGCCAAGGCTGTCCTCATACTCCGTATGTAGCTGAGGATGATCTCAAGCTTCTGATTCTCCTGCCTCCACCTTCTAAGTGCTGGCATTACAAGCATGCACCACCACTCTCTGTTTATGTGTTGTGGGATACTGAATCCAGGGCCTTGTTCATGTTAGACAAACGCTTTACCAGCTGAGCTACTCCCCAGCCCCAATACACCCTTTCATTGTAAAGTTAGGAGTTCAGATTCACCCAGTTGGTATTTAGCTGTCACTCACATGAATTCAAATTTCACATGTTTGGTTTTTATACGAGACATTTAGTTTCAGCCCCCAGTATCATTTCAACCACAATATTTCTAAAGCAAAACCCGCCCTGGAAACACAGTTCTTACACAACCTGGGCAACTGTTTCCAAGGCCCCATTATTGACACAACCTTTTGATATGAAATTAAGTGTTATATTGATTTATGTTTTGTTTGGGTTTGATTCTGTAGACGTGATCTCACTGCCTAGCCCAGGCTGGCCTTGAACTCACGATATTCCTGCCTCAGCCTTGGGAATATTGGGGTTACAGGTGTGTGCCAGAATACTCAATTTGTGTTTAACCTCCTGCATTTCCTGTATTCACTCAAACACTAATGCCTGCTGCTTCTCATTCCGAAACAGGTCTCTTCTAGCTCTGCTCACCAGTCCATCCCTGCATCATAGCCCCCATCTTCTCCTTTGACTCTCCTTGATCCTCAGCCTCACTAGAGGGTCTCTATCACTCTGCTCTTCCACAGGCTAGCCCTCCACCACGTTCTCTCGTTCTCTATAGGACATCGGCCATAGCATCAAGATAAAACTTCTGCTTGGCAGCAGGCCTGGCAGGCACAGGGCTGGAAATGTAGTTGAGATTTCTATACCCTGATCTGAAGGAAAAGAGAAGAGCACGGTGCTGGGCTTGCCTTGGGCTTTTGAAACCTCAAAACCCACCTCCAGTGACACATTTCCTCCAACAAGGCCACCCCTCCTAATCCTTTTAATCCTAGAGTTCCATACCCTGGTGACTGAGCATTCAAATATATAAGCCTATTGAGGGAGAGGGGCATTCTTTTTTTCCCCCTTTCACCTTTCTTTTTTTTTTAATTTAAGACTTTTTTTTTTCATTTTACGTACCAACCACAGTCCCCCCTCCCTCCTCTTCTACTGCTTCCCCACCCATCCACTCCCTCCTTTGGGTAGTCAATACAGGCTGGCATACCAAGTTGGGGCAGGACCAGGCCCCTCCCCCCTGCATCAAGGCTGAGCAAGGCACCCTAACATCGGGAATGGGCTCTAAAAAGCTAGTTCATGTACCCAGGATAAGTACTGGTCCCACTGCCAGGGGCCCCACAAACAGATCTAGCCGCACAGCTGTCACCCACATTCAGAGGGCCTAGATCGGTCCCATAAAGGCTGGGGGAGCCAATCTTATTCAAAGCACAACAGGGCTCATAGCTTTATTGGTCTTGGAGTTCATATTGCATTTGTTGTTTTCTCCTTGAAGTTATGGGAATAGCACAGTGTTTTCTAAGGTAATGCTTTTCTTCCTCACTCAAGGTAACATGTATCCCAGGCTGGCTTTGAACTTCCTATGTAGTCAAGGATGACTCTGAACTCTGATTCACCTGTTTCCTCCTTCCTAATGCTGGAATTGCAGGTGTGTGCTGTTGTGGGATATTTTGATCGAATGCTGACACTCCCAAGATTGACAATAAAGTTTGCTTTGAATCAGAGGGCAGAGCTAGCTACTAGCTGACCAAAATTGTCCACAGAGGTTTTGGAGGACCACGGACAGGTCAAGAGACACAGGAAGTAGCAGGGCAAGGCTCAGAGAGAGTCTCGACCCTTTATGGATTAAGGAGGAGAGAGAGAGAGAGAGAGAGAGAGAGAGAGAGAGAGAGAGAGAGAGGAGGTCACTGGTCGTTTCTCTGCTGCTTCTCTGATCATTCAGGTTCTTACCCCAATATTTGACTCCTGAGTTTTTATTGATAAAGAATAATTAGATAAATGCTTCAGTGTGCCACAGTGCCCAGTTTACACTATGCTGGGATCTGAACCCAGGGCTTTGTGAATGCTAGGTAAGTACTCTACCCTCCCTTCCTGCCTCCCTTCTGTCCATCCTTCTGTCCATCCTTCTGTCTTCCTTTCCCTCTATCACTTTCTTCCTGTTATTTTTTTTTCTTTGCTGGAAATTGAACATAGGCCCAGAACTGGACTCACCCTGCCAGCGAGACACCACTGAGACCCTGACATTTCTTACAGGTTTGAGTTTGTATTGCCTCCCCAACACATTATAATCTGGAGGGCAAGGACAATGTCATCCGTTTTTGGTTATTCCTTCTTGAGGGCCTATTGATTTTCCCCAATCCATATCTATTTTTACTTTTCCATCTTTATGTTTACTCTGGTAAGTCATCTACAACCATTTGTGAAATAAAGTATTTCTGGGCAAGAAGGATAGTTCAGCAGTGATGGCTCAGTTTGATCCTGGGGGCTCACATCGTGGGAAGAAGGACTCAGATCCTGCAAGTTGTCTTCTCTCTCTCTCTCTCTCTCTCTCTCTCTCTCTCTCTCTCTCTTGCTTCTCTCTCTCTTACTTTCTCTCTCTCTCACACACACAGTCACTGCCACACTCATATGAATGCATGTATACACACACTGTAAATAAATGTCACAAAAATATTTCCAGTATTTCTCCTGTCTCTGAAGCAGACAGGTGGGTCTCTGTGAGTTCAAGGCTGGCTTGGAACTGGACCCAGACTGATAGTACTCATGTATAATCTCAGTGTTGGTTGTGGGAGGGGACTGAGACAGGAGAATCAAGAGTTCAAGGCAAGCCAGGAACATATAGTAAGACCTTGTCCAAAAAGAATCCCAAACCCCAAACCCACCCACATCACCATCACGGTCTTTTTGCACAGGGAACTTAAGGGGAGCAGGTGGGAGTATCCCATTCTAAACAAGGACACTTATTTACAGATGATTCCACTGCACATCAAGCTCCATACCCCAAATGACTACCAAGGAGAGTGTGGGGCTGGGGAGTGGGGTGAGGTGGACAGACAGACAGACAGAGATGAAGACCCAGGAGAGGGATGGAGATGGTGACATAAGAGAACTAATAATGGAAGAAGAAATGCAGAGAAGCAAATATTGTAAGAAGAAAAGAAAAACCTCCACTGTCTGGCACATGGGAGAGAGCAAGACCAAAGGCCACATGGGGCTGGATCTACAGCTGTGGGTCTGCTTTCTTTAGATCTAAGTCACTGGGTGAACTCAGCGGCGGAGGAGACCAGGACAGCCTCATCCCTCCCAAGATCCCCCATTCTCAAGGCTTCACTCACTCCCGTTTTATTATAGGGCTTGGATGATAATATGCCAATCCCACAATCTGTTTCAGGCAAATAAATCACAGGAAAGAATCATTGCAGTTTAAAGGGTAGAAACTGAATCCTGACTTTGATTTCTGTAAAACCATCACCACATCACAGGCATCCACAATTGCTACCCTGTAGAATGAGCTGCCGGCGGCGGTGGCGGTGTGGCTATCTCTGGAGACTTCCCTCCTGCTTGTGGCGGCTGAGCAGGGGAGGGGGAGGCAGCCAGCTGGACAAGCATCCCTCTGCAGACACAGCAGAGCTCTGCTCTCTCCTTGCGGTCAGGAATGAAGGACTCTGCCCTTCTTTTCTCAGGCGTTCGTGTCCTTGCAGGTTGCTATTTTTCATGGGCTTGGCTGCTTGAACACCCTGGGGGCCAATTTAATAAATGAGGTGCTTTCGAGCACTAGGTTCCTAAATTCCTTTCTTTATCCGTCTCTCTCTGCTGTTCCAAGAGGGTTTCAACAGTCGAGGTGGTCTTTTGTGACACAGAGCCTCCGAAGCCAGCAGCTGCTTTTGCATAAAAGTCCCACAAAGCCTTGGTGGCACTATTAGTGCATATCTAAACCATAAAAGGGGTCTTTACTCATAGAGCCCCTGCTACCACACCAATTCCAAATGCGAAATTAGAGTGACTTTTGTTGTTCTTTATTTTGTGTGTGTGCTGGGGACTGAACAGAGGGCCTGGTGCATGTTAAGTCTGTGCTGTGCCACAGAGCTACGGCGGTGGCCAGACAATCCTTAACTGGAGTTTTTACAAAACCTTGGTAGAAAAGGAAAAATAAAGAGGAATTGCAAATTAAACCACAGGGGATGGTTGAATTAGCGTGTATTAAAGAGTGCGCTGGCGGCAAGATACCCGTCTTCACAGTGATTCTGCCAGAAGGGAGTTTGTTGAATGTGGGTTTGTGATATAATTTATAAGGAAATTGGTTTTACTTAAAAGGACATTTTTGGCTCCATGTTGTAGCACCCTCGAGTGCTTGGGTGGGGGAGGGGAGAGGTAATTCCATTAAGCTTTCAATTTCACCCGGCAAAAGAAATGAACTAGATGGGACTGGGAGATAAGGTGCAGGCAGCTGGCCATCACTCCCCTGACCTTGCTCCAGGGGTCGGGGACTAAGAAGCCGAGCCTCTGTGCCTGAGATGTCAGTCCCTGTTTAATTAGAGGGCTGAAGGGCCATTGTTCCCCTCTGTAAGCCCCAGTCTCAATTTGCTGAGAAAATGTCCATTCTGTTCACAGTGGGCAGACCATGTGACCATCACCCCAGCAGCCTGGAAAGTCACATACTTATTCTGGGGCTCTTCAGTGGATCAAAGATCAGAGCAAATGTGAAACTCGATTTGCTCTGGCTGGAAGAGATACCACTGACATGTGGAGAATCACACATCTGTGTTTGCTTGGACATCCATGGTCCACTTAGACAAACGGAAGGCTTTAGTAGTAGAACTCCCCATTTCTCCCCGCCCCCCATTTTTAAAATTACAATTTATTTAATGTATGGCTGGGGGAATGTGCCACTGCACATGTGCAGAGGCCGGAGGACAATTAACAAGAATGTGTTCTCTCCTTCCACCACTGTGGGCCCAGGTCATCAGGCTGGGTAGCAAGTATGTCTAGCTGACTGAGCTCTTGTGCCAGCCCCCCACACTTCTATTCTTGAATGTGGTTCCTTCACTTGTTTGTGGAGCACGTGGGGAGGAAGAAACTCTTCAAAATTCAACTATCTCTGGGCAAGGTGCGAGCTCAGCATGGAGCATATTTCTAACATGTGAGAGTTGGGGGTCTCATCCCAGCAACACACACACACACACAAACACACACACACACACACAAAGAATAATGCTCAGATTTTGTTTTCACATATTGGGCAGGGTTTCTCACATCAATTTCTGTAATCCTTAACGTATACATTGGTGGAGTGAGAAACTCACCTCAGTAGGTAGATCACTTGAGTGGCGTGGAGGATAAACATCTGAATTCAAGCCCTAGCAAGATGAAAATGGGAAAATGCCCAAGTTGTACCTTGCTAAAAGTGGCTGCATACAGGGTGCATTTTGTTTTTTCCCTTCCTCAAGCAATATCTTAGAGGCAGAGGCAGGAGGATTCCAAGTCTGAGACTAGCTTGGGCAAACCAGGTGGACTTATCTCAAGGGCTGGGGTGTAGCTCAGTTGTAGGGTGCTTATGTAGCATGTGCAAGACCCTGGGCGCAGTCCTCCCCCCCTCCCCCCCCCCACATGCAAATGAGCTGTATTCACTAGCCCTGCACTCATCCAATTCTGTAAGGAGTCCCACGGTAGCTATTTAAATCGGAATTAGTTAAATAAAGTCTAATTAGAAATAGGGTGCCGGGCGTTGGTGGCGCACGCCTTTAATCCCAGCACTCGGGAGGCAGAGGCAGGCGGATCTCTGTGAGTTCAAGGCCAGCCTGGGCTACCAAGTGAGCAGCTCCAGGAAAGGCGCAAAGCTGCACAGAGAAACCCTGTCTCGAAAAAACCAAAAAAAAGAAATAGGGTTCTGCAGTCCAAGTAGCCACATTAAAGCATCCACAGCCATGTGTGGCATCTCAAACATAAAAAGGACGTATTTAACAAGTTTGTTTTTGTTTTTGTTTTTTATCATGGGATAATCACGTTGTTTCTAATATTTTACTAATATGTACAATACTGTAGGTAGGTCATGACTTTAATCCCAGCACTTTTAAGCCCCAGGATCATGATAGTAAATTCCAGACTAATCTAGTGTCTTAGTTAGGGATTCTATTGCTGTGAAGAAACATCATGACCATGGCAACTATTATAAATGAAAACATTTAATTGAGGTGGCCCTTTATAGTTTTAGAGGTTTAGTCCATTATCATCATGATGGAACATGGCAGGCATGGTACTGAAGAAGGAGCTGAGAGTTCTACATCTTACAGGCAACAGGAAGTGAAGTGTGATGCTGAATGTGGCTTGAGCATATATGAGATCTCAAAGCCTGCCTCCACAGTGACAAATTTCCTCCAACAAGGCCACACCCATTCCAATAAAGCCACACCTCCTAATAGTACCACTCCCTTTTATTGGTGAGAGTATTAAGGCCACTCCACGTAGTTAAAAGGAAGGTTTATTTTGTGGGGTAACTTACAAGTGAAGGGATAGGTTGCAGGGTCTGGGAAAGGTGTAGTGCAGTCCGCCGGCGGCGGCAGTGTTCTCTGGAGAACTCTGCTCGGTCTACCTCCAGGTCCAGGGTCCAGGAATCAAGAGAGCCAGCGCATCTAGATCTCAGGTCTTCAAGGTCCTCTCTTGGCCCCGCCTTGTAGGCGTGACAGTTACCAAGCCTCAATGGGGGTTGGAACTTCCAGATCAAAGCTGGAATGGCTACCCACTACACCCTTTGGGAGTCATTTTCTTTGAAACCACCCCATTCTACTCCCTGGCCCTCAAAGGCTTGTAGACATATCATAATGCAAAAAAAAATGCATTCAGTCCAACTTCAGAAGTCCCCATAGTCTCTAGCAGTCTGAAACTTACTTGAAAGTCAAAAGTTCAAAGTCTCTTTTGAGATTCATATGTTCTCTTAACTGTAATCCCCTGTAAAATTAAAATAAAAAAGCAGATCACATACTTCCAACATATAATGGCACAGGATATTCATTACCATTCCAAAACAAAGAGAAGGGAGCATAGTGAGGAAATACTGGACCAAAGCAAGGCTAAAAACCAGCCGGGCAAACTCCAACCTCTGTTTCTCCATGTCTGACGTCAAAGAGCTCTTCAGATCTCCAACTCCTTTCAGCTCTGTTGACTGCAACACACTTCTTTCCCTTGGGCTGATTCTACTCCCTGTTAGCAGCTCTCCTTGGCAGGAATCCCACAGCTCTAGCATCTCCAACATCTTGTCTGGATTGTCTCCAAGGCAATCCAGGCTTCAACTTCACAGCTTCATGAGATGGCCTCTCTAGACCTCCATTTAGGGACACCCCTGACACATGCCTGGCCTTGGCAGCTTTCCTTAATCACAGAGGCAAATTCCATATTCTCTTTGTTCTGTCCTTAACTTCAGAACCACGCGGCCAAAGGTGCCAAGTTCTGATGCTTGCCGGGGCTAGAACATGGCCCCCTTAGTCATTACATCTTCACCAGTTTTCTGTTTTCCATGGTTACCTTCATTGCCTCAGCTTGGCTGCTCTGGAACTTGCTGTGTAGATCGAGCTGACCTCAAACTTAAGAGATCCACCAGCCTCTGCTTTCCAAGTGCTAGGTTAAAAGTGTACACCACCACACCTGGCTCTAAGCTTCTCTTTAATTCCTTTTCACAAGTTGGAAACTTAGCTAGGTGGGATCTTGCCCTGAGGTCATCACTCCCTTTAGTCCATTTCTTGATCTGCTTATCTCCTTGAACACAGGATTTAGCTTTGTTCTATTTCCTGGGGCTCCTTTTCTCCTCAAATTTTACATTTCCTTGCTCTTTTTCATTATAAATCTGTATAAGAGTGACCAGTAATAACCACACAACAAAGTCAATACTCTGGCAATGAAATTAATCCAAATCTCTTCATTTTAGTCTCAGACAGACTCTTTGGACAACAGTGAAAAGCAGCCACTTTCTTCACCAAAATATCACAAGAACAATCTCTAGGCAACATACTAAAATTATTCTTCTCTGAAACTTCTTGAGCCAGCTCCCCACAATTCAAATCATTCTTAGCACCACTGTCTTCCAAGTTCCTACTGATATGGCCCATTAAGCAGTGCTTAAAGCATTCCACTGTTTTCCTAACCCAAACTCCCAAAGTTCACATTCCTTCAAACAAAAGCATGGTCAGGCCTATCACAGCAATGCCCCAGTCCCTGGTACCACCTTCTGTCTTAGTCAGGGTTTCTATTGTTGTAAGGAGACACCATGACTACGGCAACACTTACAAATGAAAACATTTAATTGAGGTGGCAGCTTACAGTTTCAGAGGTTTAGTCCATTATCATCATCATGGGACACAGCAGTGTGCAGGCAGACATGGTACTGGAGAGGTAGCTGAGAGTTCTACATCTTGCAGGCAACAGGAAGTGAACTGAAACACTGGGTGTGGCTTGAGCATATATGAGACCTCAAAGCCTACCTCCACAGTGACAAACTTCCTCCAACAAGGCCACACCCACTCCAACAAAGCCACACCTCCTAATAGTGCCACTCCCTTTGGGGGTCATTTTCTTTCAAACCACCACATTTGGGCTACTTAGCAAGACCCTGTCTCCAAAACAAATACAAGACTTCTGAATATGTGATATCATTTCATGCTTGATGAATAAGCATATCCAGATCATAGATTCCTAAAAGGAGTTAAGACATTTGTAATTTTGATATGGAGTATCTTTTGTTTTGTCAATATAATGATTTCAACTTTTTAAAAAGTTCCCATTTTATATGTGAAAAATAATATCTCACATTTTTAATGTACATTTATGTAGATGAATCTCAAAAGGTCTTATTAATAAAAACAAACCCGGAGCCAGGTATTGGGCTGAACGCTGATAGATCAGAGAAACAGAACAGGCCTCAGCTAACCTCACCTGGCCAACTTCTCAGCTGATCTTGTTTCCTCAGACTGAAAGCCTCTTGAGTTAGCTTTTCTAACTCAAATTATCTCATTTCTCTTTACCTACATTTTGCCTCTGGTTTTTTTTTTAACCTTTCTTTATTTTGTATATCTTTCTTTCCTTCTTACTCTGTGGCTGGCTGTGTGGTTGGGTAGCTGGACCCTGGTGTTCTCCTCTCTTTGCTCTTTCTCGCTCCTTGCTCTTCTCTCTCTTCTTCCTCTTTCTTCCTATTTATTTTCTCTGCCTGGCGGCCCCACCTAGCCCTCTCCTGCCTAGCTATTGACCATCCAGCTCTTTATTAGACCAATCAGATGTTTTATACAGGCAAAGTAACACAGCTTTACAGAATTAGACAAATGCAACATAAAAGAAGGCAACACATCTTTGCATCATTGAAAAAATATTCCACAGCATGAATGAATTAACACATCTTAAACTAATATTCCATAACAGTAGGTCTCCCATTTGCTGTGGGAGAAAATTTCTATGATGATGGTTGAGCCAGGTACTGATCTGTGAGTATAACAGAATGTCTTTAGGAGTCATTTTATTGCTATGTTGTTTCTTTAGAACAGTAGTATTTGGTTTTACCCTAATCTCTCACCTATCTAGTCTCAGGTTCATGGGCACCCAAGCAGTGTTGGGTATGGGGTCTGACTTGTGGAGTAGATCTTAAGTCAAATTATACAAAATTGGTTGGTTACTCCCACAAGCACCATTGCACTAACATGTCTTGCAGGCAGACATGTAGATCTACAAACCATTGTAGAGCAAATGGTTTGTGGCTGGGTTAGTGTTTACACTTCTCTTTGGTAGCCTGCAGAGTACCTTCCTATACCAAAGACACGAGACTGCAGGGGTGAAGGTTCTACATAGCCACCAACTCAACCTCTCCATGTTCGATGAGTTGTGTGGGTGTTGTTTTAAGCAATGGGGCCTTGCTGTCAGTTTGTGGAGAGCAACAGATAGTCTTTGCAAGAGCCTGGGTTGTTTGGGGATTCCCATGGAACCTCTTTTGTCAACCATTCATTTAGATGTAACCCATTCCTGGTACTGGAAGCTTCATCTGGCGACAAGAGATGGCCAGTTGATAGTTTATCTCCATCATTTGGTGATTTCATTTAGATGGTCTTCGTATATGTATATGTTTTAGAAAGCTTCGACTGTATAATTTTAGCTCTCTCCCCATATTCCCTCCCTCATCACCCTCTTCTGTCACACTCTCCTGTTCCAGTCCCCACCCCCATCTATTCATAACTATTCTATTTCCCTTTCCTAGGGCAATCTATCTGCCCCCACCTCACTACCAGGCCCTCATTCTATAACCAACCTCTGTGGGTCTATGGATCATAGGTTGGTTATCATTGACTTAACAGCTAATAACCACATATAAGGTAATATATACCATATTTGTCTTTCAGGGTCTGGGTTACCTCACTCAGGATGATTTTTTTTCTAGTTTTATCCATTTACCTACAAATTTCATATTTTTTAACAGCTAGGTAATATGTCATTGTGCAAACGTACCACATTTTCTTTATCCCTGCATCTGTTGCGGGACAGCTAGGTTGTTTCCAATGTCTGCCTATTATGAATAGGGCAGCAATGAGCATGGTTGAGCAAGTGTCTTTGGGAATGGGGGTAGAGAGTGAGGAGAGACCAAAGCAAGTGGTCTGCCACAAAGCTGGGGGTGAGACTAGGGGTTTGGACTTCAGAGGAATGGATGGGTAGTAAAGCTCAGCAGTTAGCCTCCCTGATTTGCCTGTGTGCTCCTAGGGAGTGCCTGTTAGAGTTGGGCCCAGAATAAAGCCATGAGTAGTGGAAGCCATGTTAGAGGGAGATCTGTATGATCTGCTGGAGATGGGGACAGGGAGGGAAGGGAGGCCTCAGTAGGTGGTCTGCTGCAGAGCTAGCCATGAGATTGGATTTGGAGGAGTGTAGGGAGATGGGAAGAGCTGTAGTTAGCTCACCTCCTTGCCTGGCTGAAGTGTTTTATCTTCTTCTAATTCTTGTTGCTGAGATAGACCCAGACTGTCTTCTAACTTGCAATCCTCATGCCTTCTGGGACTACAGGCATGTGCCACCAGAGCCTAACTAATTTTCATAAACTGCCAGTTTCTGTGAATAATAGACTGATGACAGAAAGAGCCCGGAGTATGGTAGCTTTAACTCAAGAGTTTATTCTCTTATATAACCCACCTAGAGATAAATAATTTAGGTTGCATTAAGCCTGCAACTTTGTCATGATCTTGAACTTTTCCCCCCATCACTGGGGAAGGGAAGGTAGGACCTCTGGTGTGCCAGATGAGTGTTGCTTCACTGGGTGGTGTGGCGTTTAGCTGGGATGAGACTTAGCCTTCAAGGTCATTCTTTATCAGGTCAGTACATGAGTATCTTCCGTTTTTAAGGTTACTTTGTAGTTTATATACATTTACAATTTTTCCTTGTGTTATGACATCTGAAAAAAAAAGAAGGGCTTATGAGATGGCTTTGTGGATAAAGCTATCAAGCTATCAAGCCCAATGAGTTGAGTTTGATCTCTGAGACTCATAATAAGAGAGAGCAGACTCCCATGAGTTGACCTCTGATCTCCACATCCACACTGTTGTGTGTGCAGATACAGAGACACACCCTCTCTCCCTCTTCCTCCTGGGTTTATTAGACATTGTTCCTTTAAGGGATGAGCAGTTGCTAAATGTAACCAAGGACCTGTGGGAACAAGCCTTGGTATACAAACTAACCCACCCACACCGGCATCAGACCTCCTCTACCCACGGGCACCCTAGCATTCCTCTGCCTTCATTGCCCAGGGCCAGGTGCCAGGCATCTAGAGACCACCCCAACAGCCTAAAGCTGCTGAAATTGCTCCAACTGTTCATCCCATCCAACTTGAAATGCCTGCAAAAATCCGATACAAGCAGCGGCCTAAATATTTCCTTTGTTCCTGCCTTCTGCCTCCTGACCACTCTGAATTATTTTGTTGGTTTGTTTTTAATTTTTCTTTCCTTTAATAGCCTTGAGGGTTGCGCCCTGCTCCTTGAATTCTCTAGAGACTGTGAGTATAATAAACAAGGCTTTCCTGAGCATCTCTTGGTCCTGCTTGTAGCTCTGTCTGAACAATCCCCTCATAAAAATACAAAATGTGGCTCAAGATAGTTGCTGAACTACAGTCACCCTGGCCACATGGTATGCTTGAAGGAAGAGGCAGGAAGCAAGAAGCGCACAAAATGACAAAGGGTATACGTCTCCCCCAAGAATAATCTAACGGAAGTTTCTTTTTAACACTTTACTTATATCTCAGCAAGAACCCAGTAAAGTCTAGGGCATGGTGGCGTGTGTCTAGAATCCTGGCATTGGGGAGGCTGAGGCAGGAGGATATTGAGTTTGAGGCTAGCCTGGGCTACACATCCGTACTGTGCCTTACACAATGACAACCAAACCTAGCTAGGCAGACGGCTGTATCTAACTTGGAGGACTGGACAATGAGCTTTTAAACTAGCCCCAGATACCAGTTGATAAGGGAAAAGACACGAGACAAAGGCAGGTTCTGTCACAAGACGCTGGTTAATTACACTTTGGGGATTTTGTTCTGATCCACAGAAGCCCTTTGCATGTCAAGGCAGCATCTTGCCGTCTGCTACAGCCATTACAGCAGTGGTCCCCGACCTTCCTGATGCTGCCACCCTCATGTGGCGGTGACCCCCAACCATAAAATTATTTCTGTTGCTACTTCACTGTAATTTTGCTACTGTTATGAATCATAATGTAAATATGTGTTTTCTTATGGTCTTTGGCAACTCCTGTGAAAGGGTCTTTCAACCCCCAATGGGGTCACGACCCACAGGTTGAGAACTGCTGGATTACATTCTTCCCACTCATTCTTTTGACTTTGGTCGTGGTGTTTTGTGGTGTAGATACTTCCAATTTTCTGTTGCTGAATTGACCAGTTTTTTTTTTTCTTCTACAGATACTGGGTTTGAGTCCTGTTTAGGACTGACTCTCTCTCCCTCCCTCCCTGCCCACCACCCTCTCTTATTATTCCTTTATAAGCATTCAAACCTTGAAAGATTCAGCTCCAAGGTCAGCAACCTCTTGGAACCAAATATTTTATCTAAAGGTGAAAGCCATAGCTGTGGTATCTGGCTCGCTGATCGTAGCTGGGATAATTCCCTTATCTTTGGAGACTTAATAGTACCACAGTTCTACTTCGTCTGACCCTGTACAAATTCAGGGAATGGGGACTCAAAGATCAATGTCAACTGCAGTTCCCTGCACACCATTACCAGACTCCTGACCCTCGTGTGAGACAAGAGTCCACACTGAGCAAGTTTCCGCACGGGGTTCTGAAGTGGAAATCTAAGCTAACTCAGAGTGTTTTGACATGTGAACAATATAGGTGTCGGGGGTGCCCATTTCCTCATGGAGTCAAAACCCTACATATACCTCTCTAAAAACTCGGCTACCGATGGCTCACAGTGGAGTAAGAGCCTCACTACAGATACCAGCAGTTGATTAGCACATATACTGCATGTTTTGTAGTGCGGAAAAATATGTGCGAACACTGTGGGCCATCGCTGTTGACTACTGCTCCTTTCCCAGCAAGAGGAAGGGTCACGCGTCGATCATGTGCTCACAAAGTGACTAAGCTGGTGCCTCAACTCCTGGGCCCTCTGCAACCGCACCAGCAGCTGGCCGCAGGATCACTGCAGGCACTTTTATGCAGTTATGATTTATGCTGCATCGTATGTCTATGAGCATGTCTCTTTTTTTTTTTCCTGTTTGCATTTCTTCATTTCCGCTGCAGACAGTGCCTTGGACAGTCTGTGTTTGTGTAAGTTTTGATAAATTTTTAACTTTTTAAATAACAGATCTATGTGTGTTTCATGGTAGTAAATGACAGACTGTTATCTACATACATTGTATGCTTTTTGGTTTTGCTTGATATTGCTAGGGTTTGTGGTCTGTCTCTCCCCACCCCCAACTGCTACAAATCTCTAAATCTTGTATATACAGTGGACCTGCCCAGTTTAGAACTGCATTGTTCAAGGGTTAACTGTAATAGGAAACACAAATCTATCAACCAGAGACATCGAATGTTAAAGCTGTCACTGTTTACTTTGGCTGGTCACTACTCAGTCTAATAGCTCCTTCCTGTGTCTGCTGATAAGGACCTGTGGGGCAGGCAGAGCAAAGTCCCAAGCACTCCCCACAGTCTGGATCCACAGGAGGGTCCCTCCCTTTTGCCAAACTTGGACACAGTCTAATCTCCTTTGTAAGTATACTCGCGTTTATTTTCAGAGGCAGACAAGTTTCCTTTCTTGGAGTGTTTTCAGTTGGACTTTCCTTGATAAGGGCAGTTTAATTGGTTTAAAACAATTAAAAGAAATAAATACCTTCCCATGAGCCAGCAAGATGGTTCAGTGGGTCAAAACACTTGCTGTGTAAGCCTGATGATCCAAGTTAGATACTCAGAGCACACAGTGGGAGAGCTGATTCCTGGTCATTGTGCATGCCCCTGCTCCGTGTGCGTGCGTGCGTGCATGCGTGAGTGTGTGTGTGTGTGTGTGTGTGTGTGTGTGTGATAATAATAACAATGGTTGAGATGGCTCAGCAGGTAAAGGGACTTGCCGTGCAAACCTGCCAACCAGAGTTCAATGCCTAGAACCCATGTAAAGGTAGAAGGAGAAAACTGATTTCACCAAGTTGTCCTCTGACTTCCACACGAATGCTATGGCACACATACTACACACATCCACACACAGCACACATGTACACACATACACACACACACACACACAAATGAAAAAGAAAAACTTCCCATGGATATGCATGAAAAAGGAGTTAAGTAACTATAAGCATCTTTCCTAATGCTGTTTTAATCCTGGGTTAAAACAGTCACTGAACTTCCAGAGGCATTAAACACTCGGCCCTAAACTGAGCACAGTGGTACTTGTCTACAGTTCTAGCTTTTGGGGAAGATTTGGAGTCTAAGTCAGAAGGATTGCTTAAGCCCAAGAGCTTAAAGGCAGGCTGACCCACACGATGAAACGTCATCTCAAGAAAAAGAAAATGTCCTTTTAGTACAGGAACAGAACATTAAGTGCTCAGCAGCACTTGTAAACAGTGCTGAAGTCTGCCCCTCTGGAATGCACTTAGACCCTGAAAGGCTTTTGTAGCATATGTCCTACAGGGAAGAGGTAAAATATTTTGATTAAAATTTGATGAGACTATTACATATTTCAACATGATATGGCACATTCCTTTAACCCCAGCACTTGGGGAGGCAAATGAAAGCTGATTTCTGTGAGTTTGGGGTCAGCCTCGTCTACATAGCAAGTTCTAGGTTAGCCAGCTACATAGAAAGACTCTGTCTCAAAAGAGAAAGAAAGAAAGAAAGAAAGAAAGAAAGAAAGAAAGAAAGAAAGAAAGAAAGAAAGGAAGGAAGGAAGGAAGGAAGGAAGGAAGGAAGGAAGGAAGGAAG
>CABHPQ010173448.1:2903-40317 GCA_902168405.1 Peromyscus aztecus
TTATTAGCAACACATTTGCCATACAGAACATCCCACAGCAGGATGGACCAAAACTAAGTGTATATAAAAAAGCTTTAAGGAAACTGTGCGCTAATAAAATTGTGTTTAATTTCAAAAAGGGGAGGAGCTCTTCAGAGATAGATCAGGAGGTGCATGTATTTGCCACCAAGCCTGATGACCTGAGTTCAGCCCTCAGAACTAAAGGCAGGAAAGAATCAGTTCCACAAAGTTGCCCTCTGACCCTCACATGCACATGCATGAGAGGGCATGTGGGCATGTGTGAACATACACATACACACACATACATACACACACACACACACACACACACACACACACACACACACACACACACACACGAGTAAATGGAAAAAAAGTTTAACAATGAAAAAAGGAGTTTGAACAGAGGTACCCTGCATGGATGGACAATACTTCGCACAGAAGACACTGGTTATAAAATTAAAATCTCAGGCGAAGGCAGTCCCAGAGACCTCCAAAACAACACAGCTGCTGCTTTTAGTTGCCTCACAGCTAGGTAAGATCCATTGCTGAAGACAGGATACACCTTGATTGCAGGACAGAAAAATCAATTTGGAATTTAACTTTCTCTAAGGTTTATATGCAGATGTATCAAAGTTATATGTTTTTTTATAGTCCCTCTGAGTGTAAGCCCTTGGTGTTGACCTTAATCTAGTAAACTTCAATATAAAATTTATTTCATTCACTAATAAACATTTTTAGAATTATTTCTCAGTGTTCATTTTTATGATTTATGTACAAATGGAAGCTTTTATTAATCTGTGACACTTTTTTCTGCATATACGTACATACACAATACATTAAACATTGATTTCTTTTATACACCTTTTCAGTTTGTTAAAAAAAATAGACACCATAAACCAAAGGAATGTCAAAGAAATAATTATGAAAGCCATAGCACACAAAAAGCAAATGTTTCACAAAGTTAACCTGTACAGAAATAAAAGGATAAAATGTGCAAAAAACACTTAGAATCAACTTAATACTACAGAGTAACTATTATCCTAAAACACAATTTCAGGAAATGGAAAACAACATGAATTGCATTGCTACACATAATAATTAACATCCTGCTGGTCAACTTTAAGTATTTCCATGGTCAGAGTAAAAGGCAATCTAAAAGTTCTCGGGGGAAATCTTTTATAAAGCTGTACCTAATTTAACATTTAAAAGTGTTTAAAATTTGGAAACTAAAAATGAGAAGTTGGTTTTGTTAAGGACTTTCTTTGAAAAGCTGACATTAATAAGGCCTAATTCTGAAGGCCATACTACCTGAAAACACCACTAGATGGCAACCTTGTTTCACAAGTAAAACTGCATTGCTCAAACTTCCTAGAGCAGGCCGTGACATCCCATTGTTGATGTCACTGTTGCTGCTGATAGGAAAGTAGAGAAAACAAAACAGACTACTAGAACTGAGGCTTTTTGTTGCAAAAATCATTCAAGTTCAGAAGAAATTCATTTAGTAGACATTCAAAGATACATCTGATAACAAAAACTAGTATATCAAAAGATATGTTTGTCTACTTTGTTTTTACATTTATTCTTTGGAAATATAGAAATTTATAAATAAATTGTGTGTGTGTGTGTGTGTGTGTGTGTGTGTGTGTGTGTGTGTGTGTGTGTACTGCATGTGTGCAAATGTATGTGGAGGTCCAAGGCTGACAAGGGTGGATCACCCCACTCTCTGTAGGGTGTTTCACTGAACCTGGAGCTCACCTTCTCAGCTGGCCTGGCTAGTCCGTCCTATGGGAACTAGCATGTCTCTGCCTACTGAATGCTACAGGCACTAAAATGACAGGCACAGGCACACACACCTGCACTATCTTTTCTGTGCTTAGGGATCCCAACTCTGATCCTCACACTTGTAGAGTGAGTGTTTTACTAGTGGAGACATCCCGTAAGTCTAATTGTTTTTTCATTAGTAATAGTTACAAAGAATGCTTTCAAATCGTTTCAATAACTGTTCCTCTCTGATCAAACCAAAAATGAAAATTTGAAAACAGTAACTATAAAAAGGTAAGTAACAATATACCATAAAATTATTTTCTTATTCAAAATATTAAAGTAATTTCCATACCTAAACAAACCCATGAAAAGACTAACCCTGGAATGTTTATTTGATATAACAGCTGAGCAAGTAATAATTTGAAAATAATTCCTTTAAAATTTCATAGTTGATTACAAAAAGTACAGTCGCCGAAGCAACCTAACAACGTTCTTCATTTAGTAATCTTCCATAAAATTCAAGGTATAAATGAAGGCCTGGATATTTTTCTTTCATTGGGGTTATAATTTATGATCTAATTATATACTTTCATACTTTTAGAAGCAGAGTATAGTGATTTTAAATAAGCCTTTTTTTTTTTTTTGAGACAGGGTTTCTCTGTGTAGCTTTGCACCTTTCCTGGAACTTGCTCTGTAGACCAGGCTGGCCTTGAACTCACAGACATTCGCCTGCCTCTGCCTCCCGAGTGCTGGGATTAAAGGCGTGCGCCGCCACCACCACCTGGCCAAGCCATGTTTTAATATATGAAATGATTGGACATTTCTGTCCTCCTTTCTTGACACAAGTGTTGAGATAGCTATAAAACCGCACATCAAGTCAAAGGCTCAGCTGGAGTTACTCTGTACTGCTAAGTGACTTCCACTTACAGCATCCGTGACTACAGAGTCCCTGCCACAGGCTTAAGGAAAGTAAGACCTCCCGGATTAAGCACAAGAAGATCACACACTCAGTTCAGTTTACAAAGAACGCAAGCTACAGTGTAACACAACTTGGAGGGCGTTTTATAAGTAGCGTGAGGACTCAGCTCCCTGTACTTTTAGTAAAGTAGACACACCCCACCCTTTAACATAGGCAGGATCTCAGTCTCTCGTCTTTTTGTGGCTTGATTTCTCTCCTTTCTGTAAGCAGGAACAATACTAGAAATACTGATCCATAAGGCTGTTCTAGTATAAACAAAACAAATGCCCTGCACAGAACTGGGAGAGAGCAAAAGCTAAGCAAACACGAGGTCTCTTACAAGGCCAACATCATCGCTTATTTTGGAAAATATTTTCAAAATTTGACATCTAAGGATTATTTATTTCTAATGAGAAAAGAATCTGCCAAACAGAGCAGGGAATGTCTTCAAAGGATACTACTAAAAAATCAAGTGTACATGCTTTCTTGTTAAGTCTGAGCTACATATTGCATGATGCTACTGACATGCAGTCCACTGAGAACTGAAGAAATGTCAGCTAGACAGAAATTATTACATCACGCATTTGTATAACTTTTTCAACACTTTTAATATTATTTTATATTATGTGCACGGCTGTTTCACCTCCACACGTCTGTGCATCACATGTGTGCAGTGTCTGCAATGCCAGAAGAAGGTGTCAGCTCCCCCAGAACTGGGTACCCACTGAGCTGCCACGTGGGTGCTGGAAACCCAATCCCTGTTTTCTGGAAGAGCAGCGAGTGCTCTGAACGCAGGCACTCTGCAGGCTGTCTTTCAATGTTTATATATGGAGGGTGTGTGGGGGCAGGGTTCTTTTCCTTTGGTTGAGTTTTCTTTTTCTTAGACAGGGTGTTACTCTCATCATCTGACCTCCAGCTCACTATATACTCCAGGTTATTCCATTAAAACTGTTTCTGCCCTAATTTCCTATATAAAACACATGATAATTCTGTCAGTCTGCCATTTATGGCAACAATTATGACAAGATATAGGTGTACTAAGCAATGTTTAAAATTCTATAACAAGGAAAACATTAGACATCATTTTACATTTATAATTTACTTAGATTCATAGTATTCACTGAACATTTTAGAACTGAAAATCTACTACTTCAATTATTATGGGCAATTATCAATGCCTACATATGTTTATCAAAGGCACTACCTAATAACATAGCAATTCTCTGTATAATAAACTCAAGTAAAAAAACAAAATATTAAATTCCAAAAGGGAAGTCATTTACATATGCTAATAAGTTAAAAAAATAATCCGTGACAAGAGTGAAAAACACTCTCCCCACATGTATAAATATTTTTAAATTTAATTTCTTTAAAATGTACCTTTAAATACAAAATGCTCAGGGTTGACTAAATTTCTAAAGTCTAAAGCTGCACATAAATTAATGTTCCATTTTTCACCTTGGAAAAATTTGACAATCTCTCTATATCTTTTTGTAGAAGCCTGACCAGTGGCCCACAAAAATGTGTGTCCTTGTTCTAGTCTCTGGAACACGTGAATATTCATTTAGTGGAAAAGAAAAAAGGCTTCACTGTTGGTAGTAAGAATCATGAAACAGTACAGCATGGTGGCACACACCTTTAATTTCACCGCTATAGAAGCAGGTGGATCTCTGTGCACTGGAGGCTAGCCTGACTCACATAATGAAACCCTATCTCAAAAAGAAAGGAGGAGAGAGAAAATCTTAAACTGAGGAAGGAAACCATCCAATCAGAATGGACCGTCCAGGTGTTCCCTAAATCTAACTAAGAGAGAGGCAGGGGTGCAGAGGGTTGTAAGACAGAGACACAAAGAACAGCAAAAAAGCCAAATACACGGCATGACAGTCAGCACCCCAGGGATGCCGCTCACCACTCCCCCTCCCCTGGAGTCTCTGACAGACGTGCAGCTCAGAAGACCCTCCATTTCAGACATCTGGCCTCCAGAACTATTAGGAAACTACTGCTGCAATAGATGATCACAAATCGGATTTAATATGTCCATTATAAATTTAACTGTGGGAAAAGTACTGATTCAATTAAATTTTAAGAATCGAGGTCATCCCTTAGGATCTATTAGGGCTATTTTCTACTCAGTGGAAAATGCCTTATTGCTCTAAGTGTTCAATGAACTTGACTGATTGGTGTAAGCCTATAAATAAGACACACATTAAATATGCTGAAGTACAATAAACGTGACAGTGCCCCTTTTTACAATGCAGAAGTGGGAGTTGGTAAGCGAGCAACACCAAAGAACCTGGAGGAAACACACTTAAGAAAAATCTGGAAAGGACATCCTACTATCCACTCATACTTCCGACTGACACAGAAGCGCAAGACAGACATAAGCAACTCAGCTATGCGTGCACATACACACACACACACACACACAAAAAAAAAAAAAAACCCTGAAGCAACTATACAAACAAGATGTGAGTTTTCAGTTCAGTTCAGATCCAACCAAAGTCAAAAAAGGTACTGCTTTAAAATGCTATTCCTGGAAGCCAATGGGCTACTAAACAAAAACACCAGCATCAACTGTGGGGTACTTTTGTGTGAACTCTTGGTCAGAGAGACCTCCGAGGTCCCCCAAGCTACTCCTCCCAGTTGCCCATCAGGACTAGATGAAGAGATCCTCCTGCTGAAGACACCACACAATCAAGCTGGAAATGCCCTGCCTGCTGACTAATGTTCACAGTGCCTGAAGGTGCTATGCAGGACACTGGGGAAGAAAAGGCACCAGCCGTCTTACTCATCTGTAAACCCTAAGCACAAGGACAACCTTCTGTGCAACATGCAAAAGTCACACTTGACTGTTCGGGGGTAACCAAAGGCTAAATGTGAGGCTAGTTCCACCGGAAGGAATCAATGCCTGGCACTCTAAACCCAGTTAAGATCACTTAGCTGGAGAAGTCACAGGCCCTTCTGGAGACTAACTACTTAATTGTTAGCTAAGCTGACATGGTGTCTATGGTGATTTGAATAAGGATGGACCGGGGAGAAGAGCTAAGAGGTGTGGCCTTGTTGGAGGAAGTATGTCACTGGGGGGTGGGCTCTGAGGTTTGAAAAGCCCACGTCAGGCTCAGTTCTCTCTCTCCCTGCTGCCTGCAGATCAAGAACTCTGAGCTCCTTCTCCAGCACCATGTCTGCCTGTGTAGTACCATGTTCCCTGCCATGATAATGGATTAAACCTCTGGAACTTTAAGCCAGCCCTAATCAAATGCTTTCGCTTGTAAGAGTTGCCTTGGTCATGGTGTCTCTTCAGAGCACTAAAATAGTAACTAAGAATAAATATCTATGTTTATATCCATAAACAAATGCTACTTTTTGCTTTAATCAGCAAAGCCTCTTTCAAGTGGATGGTAATGAATGCAGAGGCTCACAGCTGCTTAAAGTGCTAAGTATAAGTAAAAGTTGACTTTTCAGCCCTTATAAGACATTTACACCTCACACACGGAGGCTCAAAGTAACATCATACAAGAGGGGGGTTCTACAAAATGTAAATGCCAGGAGAGAGAGAGAGAAGAGATGCAAAATATCACTATCTGGACTTTGCAAACATAAACTCACAGCAACTGTGATTACCTGCACTTGGCCTACACAAAACTGACTATCAACAGTCACATTTGAATGGGGGAGGGGCTCACTGGGCCCTATCACTCCCTCATGCTGAATGTGTGGCTACTGACAGATCTGGGGACAATGAGAGTCAGTGTCTTCATCTGCATGCTCACTGGTAAGCCACTAGGCTCCACAGACACTTCCCAAACATATGGTCACACAGAAGATCCTAGCTAAACAAAAGCTGTGGTGGCATTCTGTTTGTGATCTAACAAATAAAGCCTGACTGAAGATCAGAGTGCAGAGCTAAGCCACCAGTTAGCCTTAGTAGCCAGGCAGTGGTGGCACACACCTTCAATCCCAGCATTTGGGAGGCAAAGGCAGACGGATCTCTATGAGTTCAAGGCTACCCTGGGCTACACAAGATTGATCCAGTCTAAAAGAGAAACAAAGTCAGGCAGTGATGGCACACACCTTTGATCCTAGCCCTTGGATTCTCATGCCTTTAATCCCAGCACTAGAGAGGTGGAGACAGGAAGTGATATGGCTGGGTGAAGAGGGGAATATAAGGTGGGAGGAGACAGGAGCTCAGCTCCCTTTCAGTCTGAGGATTCCTAGAGGTAAGGAGTCTTCCTAGTGGCTGGCTGCTCTGTTTCTCTTATCTTTCAGCTTTCACCCTGATATCTGACATCGGGTTTTTATTATTAATATCAATTAAGATTTGTGCTACACAAAATACATCACAAAACAAAAGACATGAATATGAGAACAGGAATTACAAGGAATAATGGGGGTTGGCAGGATAATAAGAGAGGGGGTGAGAATAATCAGGATGTATTATATATACCATAAAATTATTAATGAACAAATTTAATTAATAAAAATTCAATAAGGGACTAGCGGGAACAGATAGATCTCATTAGGAAAGAAAAATAGAATAGACAGCTATGGAAGGAGGGGGGCTGGGATGGGCGATCCAGTAGCAAGGAGGAGGAAAGGGACAAGAGAGAAAATATGGTGAGAGACAGCTAGAATTAAGGGACATTTGAGGGGTAGTATGGAAATCTAATACAGTAGAAGCTTCCTAAAATATATTTATATGAAGGTAATCTAAATGAAATCATCAAATAATGAGGGAGACAGAGTCCCAGCTGGCCATCTCTTGTCACCAAACAAAGCTTCCAGTCCCAGATCGGGTTACATCAGATTGAGTTGTTGGCCAAGGGGCCCCACAGGAACTCCCAAACAACTCAGGCTGTTGCCAAGACTCTAAGTTGCTCTCCACAAACTGACAGGCCCATTGCTGAAGATAATACCTACACAACTACTGAACATGGAAACGTCAGGCTGGCACCCACACAGAGCCTTTACCCCTACATTCCAGCATCTCTGGTACAGGAAAGTACTCTCCACACTATCAAAAGAGAAACATGAACACCATGCCAGCCCCAAACCTCTACCCTACAATGGTATACTACTTGCAGTATATACTAAAGCAAAGGGTTGCACAAAGTTTGGGGAAGTAACCAACCGATATCTGATTTTACTGAAGATGGAACCCATCCCCAGCACTGCTTAGGTGACCAAGAACCTGAGACTAGATAGCCCAGAGACCTAGAGTAAAACCAGGAGGAAACTACTACTGGTCTACAAAAGGAAAAGGAAAAAAAGAGTATTGAAAAAATTACTCATTCTAATGATACTCTGCTAGGCTCATAGATCAGTACCTTGTTCAGCCATCATCAGAGAAGCTTCCTCCTGCAATAAATGTGAACAAGTACAGAAACTCATAGTCAGACATTACACAGAGAATGAGACACCCTGGAACACTCAGTCCTAAATAGGCTGTCTCCATCAAATCCTCTCCCTGGGAGCTCAGGGGACCCTGAGAAAAGATCCAGAGGGGTCAACATGAGCAAAATTCATATGAACTCACAGACTGAAGTAGAATGCACAGGACTTGCACAGGTATGTACCAGATCTTCTGAATACATAGTATAGCTTCCACTTTAGCGTGTTTATGGGATTCCTGAGTGTGCAAATGAGTGGTCTCTGATTCTTGTGCTTTCTCTTAGGCTCTTTCCCCTCTTTTGGTTTGTCTTGTCCAACTTCAATGTAATAGTTTTTGTTTTATCTTATATTTTATTGTTATACATTTTTAAAATGAATGAATGAATGAATGAATGAATGAATGAATGAATGAAAAACTAGCCACTGGGGTAAAGGTTAACAACTGAACTGTCATTTATACCTGCTGGAAGAGGGAAATATCACTGGGCATATCACTGGGCATATGACACTGGGTACATCAACCACCTCAGGGTAGACCTCATTTCCAGGAGTAGCTGACCAACATATAATGGACTCCACTTTCTTGTGTGTGCTTTTATTTGGCTATAGTTTGGTGGTTTGTTTTGTGTTTTTTTTTTCTTTTTTTGCTTTTTATTTTCTTTTTGGGTGGTATTTTGTTTTCTTGGTTTGGGGTTTGTTATATTAATTTTTTTTTTGTTTTTTGAAAACGAACTTAAAGTTGGAAAGGGAGGGAGGTAGAAAGGATCTGGGAGACTTAGGCAAGAAAGAATATGGTCAAAATATGTTTTGTAGTGGGTAGCCATTCCAGCTTTGATCTGGAAGTTCCAACCCCCATTGAGGCTTCGGTAACTGTCATGCCTACAAGGCAGCGTTGAGAGAGGACCCTGAAGACCCGAGATCCTGATGCGCTGGCTCTCTTGGTTCCTGGACCCTGGACGCTGGAGGTAGATTGAGCAGAGTTCTCCAGAGAACACCGCCGGACTAAGCTACACCTTTCCCAGACTCTGTAAACTATCCATTCACTTGTAAGTTACCCCACAAAATAAACCTCCCTTTTAACTACGTGAAGTGGCCTTAATAATTTCACCAATATCTGGCGCTCACGTGGGGCAAATTCCAAAGGCCTGGGTGGCTCCCGCCCTCAGCCTCCTCCCCGGCTGGCGGGCACTTGAAGCTGCAGGTTACGGCCTGCAGAGTTCCATAAAACCAGGAAAAACCTAGACGGTTTCATTCCTGAAAAAGAGCTAATCCGGTCTCAGTTCCCGGGCAAGTTTAGCACCCAGATTGTTTTAAATAATAAAAAATACAATGAAAAATTACATCAAAAAAAATTTTAAAATTCAAGGAAAGTTATACCATCACTTTCATATTTTACATTATTAACAATAAATAGAAAATATAACTGAAGGGGAGGCAAGATGGTTCAGCAGGTAAAGATGCTTGAACTGAAGCTGAAGACCTAAGTTCGCGCACGTGTGCACACGCACACATGCACACATTAAATAAAATATAATTTAAAAATTAAAGAAAATATGACTGAGTCAAAAACATCTCAGAAAACCAGGTTGACAGCTCATGTCTATAACCCACACACTGGGGAAGACAGAGCAGGAGAAACGCTGCAAGTCCCCAGGCCTTGGCCACCAAGTAAGACTATTTAAAATACACCTCAAAAGTCTCCTCCGTTAAGAATAATATCCAGAATATATAAAGAATTCAAAAAGAATGAATTAAACAAACAAATGACCCACTGGGCAATGATGGTGCATGCATTCAGGAGGCCACAAGCAGACAAATCTCAGAGTTCAAGGTCAACCAGAGCATCCAGTTCCAGGATGGCCATAGAGAAACCTTGTCTTGAAACAAAACAACAACTATTGTTTTTAACTAAGTTGTTCTATTTACCAATAAAGACTCAGGAGTTGAGTCAGATGCTGGGGTGAAGATCTGCTAGATCAGAGAAGCCAAGAAGCAACCAGCTGACCTTCCTTTTCGGCCAGAGACCCAGCAAGAGAGTGTCTCTCCATCCATCCCAAACCAAACAGACCACAAATCTCTAAGTCCTTCCCTACTCTTTCCTGTACATCTCTCTATCCATATTCCTGGCTCCTCTGTCCTCTCGATAGCTAATTCCTGCCAAATAGTCGCCGGCTCCACATGCTGATCCGAGGTTAATTTTATTAACACAGCCGCGGAGTTTTACAGTGCAATCAAATATCCCACAACAAACAACAAAAAAGAACCATTCAGAAACTGGAGAACCTAAATAGAGTACTCTCAAAAGAAGGGAGGGAATCTAAGAAATATCTCAAAAATGTTCAGCATCCCTATCAATTAGCATAAACCAAAACAACTTTGAAACTTCATCTTACCGCAACCAGAATGGCAAAGGCCAAAAAAAAAAAAAAAACAACTGACAACAAATGCTAGAAGAGATATGGGGAAAACAGAACCCTGGGATTCCCCTTCCCCATTGGTGGGATTGTAAACTGGTGCACCTGCTATGAAACCAGTGCAGAGGATTCTCAAATGGATAAAAATAAATCTACCATATGTTCCAGCTACACCACTCCTTCGTATATGCCCAAAGGACTCGACATTCTACCCACAGATATTTCCCAGCCATGTTCATTACCACTCTATTCATAATAGATAGGAAATAAACCTAAACATTCTTAAACTGATGAATGAAAATGAAAATGTGGTACATATATACCATGGAATAATGTTCAGCTGTAAAGAAAAATGAAATCAAGCAACATGCAGGGAAATGGATAAAACTAGAAAGATAATATTGAATGAGGTAACCCAGACCCAGAAAGATAAACATCACATGTTCTCTCTCACTGGAGGCCCCTAGCTCCAAATCTTCAGATGTGAGTACACAGCCTAGAGTAACTGCAGAAACCAGGAAAGCAAAAAGGGATCATTGCCACGACGGGAGACGGGGGCAATAATGACAGGACAAGAGAGTGCAATGATCTGACTGCAAAGAGGGGAAGGAGGTGACCTCTAACGGGGAGGAGACAAAATGACAGGAGGCCTGAAAACGTCACTAAGAATACTGTTGTCTACAATAGTAGTAGTACTATATAGAAGTCTGTAAAAATACAGACACAGTTTACAGTTTCTCATCTTGACAATGCTACTTCCAAGAGGCAAAGACCAACCTAACAAAGAACTGAATAATGAGGCATGAAAAGCCCTTCCTCCCTCTTCTGAGTTGTTGGTCAACGTTGTCCAAAAGACTACAAAAAATTATAGACTATTACTACTGCCCTTAGTTGCCACTAAAGTGGAAGGTTAAGTCCCTATTGCTGAAGACACCATGCACTTCAGAAAGAGGGCTCAGGGGCCCCTGACCCGGAACTGACCTGAATGCTCCCTCCCTGAGGACTACCTTTCATGATACCAGAAGGAGCCATGCAAGCTTTCAAAGGAGGGAGGCAACCAACAGTCCTACCCACCTATCTCGGCTATGAACCAAAGCTATGACCAGTATGGCATGAAGACTCTAGGTGTGTAACAGTGGCATCCATACCCTGGCAGTAACCAGCAGCTCTGTAACTGGACGTAAGACCATCTCAATAAGAGGGAAACAAAGACAACTTCCCAGGGCTAGGGTAATCATGGATCTTGGAGAGGAATCTGCAACCACCACTTTACTAAACCAACATAATCCCTAACTACATTCTAAATATTTGTCCTTATACCCACCGATAAGTATAGTCTTCATCCCTCATCAAGGAAACTTCTCTTTGAGACCATTACAGAAAACTATAATCAATCAAAGTGCAGTTATGGAGCCACGTCCCAATGGGTACAGCTGCAAACAACTCCAGTACCCCAAGATCAGGGAACACTGCAGAAAAGGGGCAGAAAGACTTTAAGAACCAGAGCATCCGTGATTCTGCTGTGAGACTGTGTCTCCCAGTAATGTCAGAAACTACACCTTGAAAGTCTTGCCGGCATGATTGCCTACACATAAGCTGAACAAGGCCATCCACAACAGACATGCAAAAGGGACTGGGGAAAGTGTACAAGGCCTCAGCCTACACAAAGAACTACAGGCAACTCAAGAATGCTGAGAGCGGGAGAAGGAGTCTTCCCCAGGGAAGAGCACACCAACTGCTTACTGAATACCGAATGGTCAGCCCTGAAAACACACATACAAGTAACACTAGAAAGACTGAGCAGCCATATTTAGGAATGTATTGCATAAACACATGCATATATATATATATATATATGTAATAATAATTAATGAAAAAAGGAGAGGTATATAGGAGGATTTGGAGAGAAAGCAAGAGAGCAATCATGTAATTGTATTATAATCTCAAAAATAAATTGAGCGTGGGGAGTGATGGCAAACTCCTATTACACGAATCTTAAAAGGTCTTATTAATAAAAACAAACCTGGAGCCAGGTATTGGGGTGAACGCTGGAAGATCAGAGAAGCAGAACAAGGCACAGCCTCCCCTCGCCAGTTCCTCAGCTGATCCTCTTTCCTCAGACTGGAAGCCTCTGTGTTCTCATACAGAATGAATCTCAGCTGAACTGCTGCTCAAAAGCCTAAAAGCTTAACCAGGCTAGTTCCTGGTTTTCACGCCTTATATACCTTTCTGCTTTCTGCGATTACTTCCTGGGATTAAAGGTGTGAGTCACCATGCCGGGCTGTTTCCAGTGTGGCTTTGAACTCACAGAGATCCAGATGGATCTCTGCCTCCAGAAGGCTAGGATTAAAGGTGTGAGTGCCACCATTTTCTGGCCTCTATATCTAGTGGCTGTTCTGTTCTCTGACCCCAGATAAATTTATTAGGGTGCACGATATATTGGGGAACACAATATCACCACAAACTCCTTTAGTCACAGCACTTGGGAGGGAGAGGCAGACAGACCTCTGAGTTCAAGGCCAGCCTAGTATACAGAGCATATTCAAGGACATCAGGGCTTGTCTCAAAAAACCAAAAATAAATAAATATATAAATTCCTCTGTTGTTTTTCAACTTCAATCAAATCAGCTTTCAATAGTTCTGTCTGCATGGCTGCCTTACCACAGCACACAACACGGCTGCGTGGTGTGTGTAAGACCACTCTTTTCATCACACTTCCTCAAAGACATGCAACCTGAGCATCCTCACTGCTTCCCTGAGGTACTCAATAAATACTTCAGGAGATGAACATATTCTCATAAAATATAAAATATTTTCAATGAAATCATAAATCATGAACTGGTTAGTTTCTTTAAATCTGAAGTTTTTAATCTCAAAATGAAAATAAACTTATCTACTTTGATGAATTATAGTTGAGGAACTAATCTAAAAATATAGCAAGTATTTATTCCATTCTTTCAAATGTAAATAAGCAAAATTAAGTCACCAAAAAAAATAATAAGGAACAAACTACAAATGACTTATTCTTTATTCACGTTGTCCCTTTCCCCAGTTAAATCCCAAACACTAAGGTCTGCTTTGGTACTGACTCCAGAGAGGAATCCCAACATTAAATATTTCTAACACTCTGTTGTTTTTCATTCACTTTTCAATCTGTTGTCTTAGGATGTTTCAGGTCAGGAGTTCAGCAATCACTGTAATAAAATTTTATCAAATTTTTAAATTCCTATTTTCAGTGAAGTAGAGGATAGAGGGTGGAAGTATATATGAAAGAAGGGGAAAAAAGAAAACAAAAACAAAAGACAGCAAAAAATGACAGAAGAGAAAATAGTCAACACTGTCTTCCCTTCCAGTGCTCAATGGCAGGTTAAGTTCTCATGGAAAGAAGGGAGTGTGAAGGGAAGGGAAAAGAGGGGGGAAAAGAAAGGGAAACACACATGTAATGGATCTTTCTTGTTTTTAAAGAAACTGAATGGTCTCTCTAGGAAAAGTCAAAATAGCAAATATAAATACAAATAACCCCAAAATTAATAAAATCATTCTATCATTTTCTGGTCCAAACTGAGTTATTTAGCAGCCCATTTGGTCCCAGAGCAGAATTACACTTCAGATCTAAAAGTCCTCCCACAGACTCATAGCTCATCTGCAACAGTCTAAAATGTGATCTAATAATCAAATGCTTTTGTAACTGAGGAAAGCCTGTAGGTGGAACAGAGATCAAGAATCACAGGAACACATCATTAGGAAGCACAAGCATTAAAAAGCAAAATCCCTGATAGCTTGCCTCAGGTACCCAAGTAGATGAAAAGCAAAAGTGCATGAAAAATATTTTTTTAACGAAAACAATGAGAACTAGAAGTAGTCAAATTCTGGATCATTTGAAAAGTAGAGGCAGCACAATCTGCTGATAAATCAGGTAGATGTAAGTAGTCCTGCTATTTTGGTGGTATTTTATTTGTGCTGAAATGCGGTGATAGTTTATTTGTATGTTAATAAATAAAGCTTGCCTGGAGATCAGGAGGAATAGGCCAGCCATTTTAAGTAAACAAGAAGTCAGGCAGCACATGCCCTTAATCCCTTAGCAGGCAGGATCTCTGTGTTCAAGGCCACACTAGGGAACAGAACCAAGTGTGGTGACACACGCCTTTAATCCCAGTACCAACCATAGATACCTGGAGATCTGTACAGTCAGACAGAAAGTGGCAGAGCTGCATAGGAAGAGGAAGTGAGGTAGCTGGGCTAAGATAGCCAATCAGATGGCAGAACAGCAAGGCAATAAAAGGCATGGGTAGACAGGAAGTAACTCGCATTTGGAAGCTGCAGAGTTGGTGAGGTAAAGTTGGGCTGGAGGCTTTCTCTAATCTCTCTAAGGCTTTAACCCAAATTTCTGGCTCCATGTTTTTTATTTAATATGACCATTTTAGAAATTCGTCTACAGGCTATCATGGATTAAAAAAAAAAAACAAAATAGATCTACCATATGGGTATTCGTCTAGAAGACTGCAAGTCAACACCATGTTTATCACAGCACTGTTCATGAGAACTAAATGACAGAAATAACCTCGGCCTCCAATGACAGAGGAATGATAAGAAAAAGTGTACCTGTGAACAAGGGAACTGTTTTCAAACATAAAGAAGAATGGAGTTATGTCACCTGCAAGGAAACAGATGCAACTGGTGACACCATGTTAAGTGAGTTGGGCCAGTCTCAGGAAGACAAATATATGTAATTTGTTGTTCCTAATTTCCTTTAGTCACATAAAATCATGAATGTGGCTATAAAATGACATTAGAAGTGAATAAAAGGGAATAAAGGAGGCAAATGGGGGAGGGGAGAGTTAAAGGGGGAGGGGAGGGAAAGGAACAGGACAGTGGGGGGAGGGAGGATGGATAGGTTTACCAAAGTATACCTGTAAAAAGACAATTGAATGGGCAAATAAAATTAGAATTTTTAAAAAGAAAATGAGTAGCTAGAAATTTCTTAAAAGGGGGGGTGAGGTGGGTGCAGAAAAAAAAAAATGTCATTCCAAAAATTAAACAGGGGAGAAAGAGGGAAATACAGAACCATTAACATCTTCATTTTACAACGCTTCATTTTATGTTAGTAAATTTTACCTCAATAAATTACCTTTTAAGTGGGAAGAGTGAGCTAATATAATTCCAAAATTAAAGGCTAACTCCTTCAGCGTTAATTATAAACAGTTCTTGGGGCTACAGACTACTAGGACAAAAACATGTCCTAAGAAAACACATTGTTAGACAATGTTGTTACTGTACAAACATCATGAAAGGCATTTGCAGAGGCCTGGATGGTGTACACCACTACACAACTAGGCTATATGGTATGTAGTTATGTTTATATATGTGCATGTGTGTGTGTATAAAATCATACGTGTGTGTGTGTGTGTGTGTGTGTGTGTGTGTGTGTGTGTGTGTGTGCAGGGTGGAAGGGGCAAAGAGAAGCCTATTGCAATAGGCTGAATTTCAAAATGTTAAGTTCTGCTGTAGTATAATTCATGTGACATATCTCAATATTAAAAGTCCTAGGGCACATTGGGAACAAAAGATTAAAGCACATGAAAAAAATAATGCAACTGACAGGCACAATAAATATGAGATATAGAAGATGCTGCCTCTTTAGCACAATATATTATTTTACAATAAATAGGATACCATAAAATAATGAAGAAATAGTAAATACATAAACCAGTAACATAACCATTTATCATTATCAACTATTTATGCACTACATATAATTATACGTGCCACACTCTTATAACCTAGCAATACAGGAAGTGTGATGATTACAGACACATGTAATGCAAGGCACAATGACATTTACTGTAGCTAAAAGTTTTCCTGTGTCCCACCTGATCTGCAGTCACTCAGATCCAAGTAAGCACACAGAGGTTTATATTAATTAAAACTGCTCGGTCATTAGCTCAGGCTTACTACTAACTAGCTCTCACACTTAAACTCAGCCCATTTCTGTTAATCTATATGTCACCATGTGTTCCCATGGCTTTACCTGTGTGCCATTACATGCTGCTCCCTGGACAGTTGGCTGGCGTCTCCTCACTCAGCCTTCCTCTTGCCAGAATTCTCCTTGTCTGCTTATCCTGCCTATACTTCCTGCCTGGCTACTGGCCAATAAGCATTTTATTTATCAACCAATCAGAACAACATATTTACAGCATACAGAGCAATATGACCCAACATTTTACAATGGTCATGATATCATAAATCAATAGGAATTTTTCAGCTCTGTTAAATTTTCATGAGACAACCATCATTTATACAGTCTGTCATTGGCCAAATTGTGACTGGGATATCACTCTACCAAAAATACATAAGAGAACTTAAAGAAATAATCCAGAGTGTTCTACATTCATATAACAGTTTCAAGAAGGGAAGACAATTACAGAGAAGAAACAGCAAATGAAGAGTAACAGTATCTCCCAAGGCTTTAAAGGAATTATTAGTGGCATTTCAAGAACCCAGTGAAAGGCAAGTTCCCAGTACAATAAAGGGAAAGAGACGTAGGAAATCTACGCTCCTATCTGGATTTTCAGAATACCAATGACACACAGAAAATTCTACAAGCAGCAAAAACTACTAAATAGGAAAAAAGGCTGAGGATGGCATCCGATTTTATCATGAAAGAAAGGGCTTTCTCTTACAATTCTACAGCCTCTAAAATAGCACAAAGAAGTGAGAACAAAATAACCATAGTTTCATGTGGAGTGGCTAAGACATTTACATTTTTATCGACTCATCCATAGGGAATTAAATTGCATGAGGATATGCTCTAACAAAGAAGTGAAATAAACTCAGGAGAGAATCAGGCAATGGATTCAACCCAGAAGGTTAATCAGCTGACAGTCCTTCCAAGAAATGTACAGCAGAGCTGCACCACCACAGGGAGCAACCAGAAGGCAGAAAAAAAAAAAAAAAAAAAAACAGAGAGGGGGCTCCACATGTTAGATAACTTTCCTTCAATAACTTGCTGCACTGACATTCTGGATTAGAAAATTCTTTGTTGTAGAAGGTCATCGTACGCATTGTAGGATAGTATTTGTGGAAGACTGTACCCACTCAAGAGATACCAATAGCACTCCATATATTATAACAACCAAAGTGTCTCCAGATATTACAAATATCCCCAGAGGACACGTGCTACCAACCAGGAATGGCTAGAATGCTGTCTTAAAGAACTGAGGGCTGCATTAGCAAGTACTGGAAGGAAAAATAAATAACTTGATCAATGAGAAACAAAACCATTACAAAAAAAATCCTATTCCAAGAAAGACACACACCAGAGTTTATTTCCCTGATTTCCTAGAGATTTTCTGTGGCTCTTGTAAGAAAAAGGACTTAACTGACTACAGTGCTAAGTAAATCCTTCTGTATCAGTTTATACTTTTAACAATAAACATATACTACTTTGATAATTTTAACTATTTTTCAAAAGCTATTTCTAACCAGAAGAAATAATTTATTATACAAATTAAGAAGAACAGTAATTAAAAACCAACTATAAATATAATGAAATTTCACTATAATCTAGTTTTATTAATAAAGTGGTATTTAAAAAAGTATTCATCCAACGTTCTCAACAAGGGAAAATGCCAGAAATGTTGGGACAAGAAAAATGAGTTATTTTAATATCAAACCAAAATTTGATTTTATAAATAATACAGACTCATTCTTAAACTAATCAATGTTTTACAAGTTCTATTTTAGGTAAATTACTGTGGAAAGTGTAAATAAACCAGGAACTGGAGGCCCAGTACCAGTTAGGAGGTTACTGCACAACTTTCACAGTAAAAGTGAGAAAAGCAGGAAGAAGCATCTTGTGCACTGGCTGTCATAGTTCTCAGGATTTCCACAGCTACGTTAAAACACCATGAACAAGAGCAGCTTGGGGAGGAAAGGGCTTACCTCAGCTTGTAACTCTCAGGGCACAATCATCACTGAAGCAGGAACACAGCAGGACCCTAGAGACAGGAACTAATGCAGAGACCATGGAAGAGTGCTGCTTACTGGCTTGTTCCCATGGCTTGCATAGTCTGCTTTCTTATATAACCCAAAACCACCTACCCATGGGTGGCACTGCTCACAGTGAGCTGGGCCTTCTCATGTAAGTCATTAATCAAGAAAATGCCTTATAGACTTGCTTACAGGAAATCCGATGGAGGCATTTTTCAAATGAGGTGCCTCTTGGCAGGTAACTCTAGCTTGATATAAGTTGACTGATACAGAAATTTATTATATAGAAATAATAGGATAAAAGGGTAGATTATTGAATCTACTCTGAAAAAAAAGGGAAAATATGGATATAAGATAAAAAAGGTAGATTATTGAATCTACTTTTAAAAAGCAACTACTAGCTTTAAATTTTTTTTACATTGGATTAATTTTTGTACACTGTATACAAATTGTATACATTGATACAAATCTAATCTTGTTCAAGGTATTGTACCTATACAGTTCATTTAACAATGTAATGCAAATTGCTAGTACTTGAAAGTTATTATTACCAACTAATTAGGATATAAAGAAATGAAAGTTAGTAGTTATTATAATTGAACTCAAAGTCATATTAGGTATGTTTTCAAGGTCAAACAGATATATTTTTAGATAAAAAAAAAAAGGTCATCTTCAAACACTTCAGAAATCTACAGAATACGGCATTTAAGGTATTTTAATAACACAGATTCTTTTTTTTAATGACTATGAGACATTTTGGCTCCTGGCAGCACCAATCTACTTCAGAGAAGATGATGGGCATCAAAGAAACTCCATATGGAGTTTACTTTCTTTGTGGCAAAAGTTAGCAACTAGGCAAGAAAATACCCTTGCCTCAACTGCTGACAGTATGCTGTCCAAAGGGACAAGCAGGACACAAAAGAAAGGACTGCCAAACCTTGCCACAACAAGATAGGGAAGAACCTTTAGAAAATCCTGCTTCACAGATGAATCTTTCAAGATATGCTAGGCCTGTAGGCTGAAGATGGATACCCCAATATTGCAGAGGAACCTTGGGTGACTGTCCAGAAAGCCAGCTGTTTCTGTCATTTCTCACATTCTTTGGAAGTCACTTGTTTGCACTTCCTATTTTCTCAGTAAATATTATTTCTTTCTCAGGCTCTGAGGGAGTTGAAAATTAGATAGTTATAGTTATAGTTTTACTTGTTAACAAATTCAGAAAAGAAATATACCTCACTAAAGAGGTGTAAAGTGTATAAGTTTGATAGTACTTGGTTGATAATACAAGTTAGGATAGAAAGTGAATTAGGTACAACATTTTGGACTCACCAAAACAGGATAGACAATGGGAGTATTTTCTCTGAATCTGTCAAATGTCTATGGATTGGACATTGTTAATGTAATTCTTGACTGTAGGATATTGTATATATTTATTGTATATAGTTTTTCTTATATTAGTTATAACCTATTATTATTTTAGACAAAAAAGGGGAAATGTGGTGAGATATTATGTACCCTAATAAACTTTGCCTGAATATCAGAGAACAGAACAAGCCACTAGATTAAACATTGAGGCCAGGCAGTGATGATGCACACCTTTAATCCTAGCACTCAGGAGGCAGAGATCTGTCTGGATCTCTGTGAGTTCAAAGTTACCCTGGACTACATGAGATTGACTCAGTCTAGGAGAGAAAACAGAGCCAGGCAGTGGTGGCACACACCTTTAATCTCAGTACTTGAAATCTCATGCCTTTGCTTGAAAAGCACACACACCTTTAATCCCAGGAAGTGATGGCTGGGCAAGAAAGTTATTTAAGGTGTGAGGAGACAGGAACTAAAGGCTTTTCGGCAGAAGCGTCCCTTTCAGCTAAAGGCCTATCGGCTGAGGCTCTTTCAGGATAAGGAGTTGGTGAGGTAATTGGTGGCTGTGGCTTGCTTGGCTTCTCTGATCTTTCAGCTTTCACCCCAATATCAGGCCCAGGGTTTTTATTAAAAGACCATTTTAGAAATTCAAGTCACAGTTAAGAAAATACAACCAATAAGGACAATGGTTGGTGGCTTTCAAGATACACAGAAGATACTATAAGGGTTGGGATGGTGATGAAGATTATACTTATGACAACCACAATAACTGTAGCTAGAGTTTTTCTGCCTGGCCCACAGTCAGGACAAATCTCTGTCACCCACCAGTCCCACAGCCGCTCAGACCCAACCAAGTAAACACAGAGACTTATATTACTTATAAACTGTATGGTCGTGGCAGGCTTCTTGTTAACTGTTCCTATATCTTAAATTAATCCATTTCTATAAATCTATACCTTGCCACGTGGCTCGTGGCTCACCGGCGTCTTCACATGCTGCTTGTCATGGCAGCGGCTGGCAGTGTCTCCTCCCACCTTCCTGTTCTCTGAATTCTACTCTCTGTTAGTCCCGCCTATAATTCCTGCCTGGCCACTGGCCAATCAGTGTTTTATTTACTGACCAATCACAGCATTTGACATACAAACCATCCCACAGCAAATAACTACAAATATTTACTCTCCCTTTAGGTTCCAGATTATCATCCTAAGCATTTGGTAAGTATTATTCACTTAACTGTCACAATAATCTCATGAAGAAAAATTTACCTTCATTTTATATATAATAACATTCAAGCTAATCAACCTGCCCAAAGCTACACAGTTATGAAACAGTGAAACAGCAATTAAGAGAAATGGCAGATTGGCAAAAGAGTGGCCCGAGGACAGTTATCTCAAGTTGCCTTGGGTACAACACAGGACTCCACGTACACACTCAGCATCACACCCCTCTTGTCACAACAGAAAAGAATAGGCCAAAAGGAAACTGCAAGGAAATGTTAACAAAAACAAACAAGTCATGCAGTAATGCACAATTCCTTAGAAAAAAACACAAGGCACCAGAGTTGCCAGAGGTCATTTATAGCTAGATCACCACTTCTTAGAAAAGACAGAGTACTTACTTAACTGCGTTTTTCATAAACAAGTATTCAATAAACAACTTTTAACTGAAAAATATGTGACACATATTTCTGAACACAATTTAGCACTTTACCAGTTAGAAGGTTTACCTAAATTTTTTCTATGCCCTTTGTCTTTTTAACCATTTATAACAATATTAAACTATACATATGCTGGCAGCTGTCCCTGGGAGACTACACCTAACATTTTTATGTTCCTTCAACTGAATATATAGCTATTAATTTCTAATTACTTGCTACATATCCAAAATGAAGGTTAGCATCTTATTTTATGATCAAGGCACAAAGTTTATGAAAAACTATATTCTGCCACTTAAAACAATATAAACAGAAACATTATTCATAAGTACTAATCTATACTTTAAATAAATTACTATATTCACATTGAGAACAGTTTGAGTTAATGTCAATATAACACATTAAATTCTTTATATCTACAATGTAATTTATATCTCATGGAAAATAAATAAGATAATTAACACCCAGAGAAAGGATTAGACTTTCCTAATTATTTTTAAAGTTCAAACTAGAGTCAGAACAGTAAGATGACTATCACAGACTAAAAATTATAAAGAAAAAACCTTAACCATAAAAACACTATGCTAAATGACAGAAATGTAAGTAGTGCAGAGAACTAAGGAGCATACTGCTCCCCACATGCCTTGCTCACTAAAACACAGTAATTTTCCATCAGTAAACTAAAAGGGTTGGCTACAAGACGATCCTCTCTAAGAGCTCCATGACACGATGATCAAGAGGTGCATCCAAAACAACCTTTGCTCTACGGCAATAAGCTAGGTTTACTATTCACGTAAGAGCAGCCACAATCAATATTCTACCGTAAGTGTAAAAACATGTAGAATGTAAGGAAACTTCAAGGACAATTAAATATCAATAGAAGATGATTTCCAGTTACTAATTTTTCAAGAGGATTGTTTGCCACTATAAGAGAGAAAGGGAGCTAAGACCACAAGAAAGTAACTATGAACTAAACTCTGAAAGGTACTGGGTCTTTTAAAGGAGAGAAGAGACTCCTATCTCTTCTTGTCAAAGGAAGAGGTGTCCACCACAATGTAAGGAAAATGTAGACAGATTTAAGACCCTTTATAGGCATGTGTAGTTTAGCTTAATAGTTCACAATCCCAAGACTATCGATCAATAACCAAATTAGCCTGCTAACTCTCATGGGTGATGTATACCAAAACCTAGTATCATATAGGGAGACAAAGATACCTGCCTAACAGAAAGCCCAGACTTCGGCTGTAAATGATTGTAAAAGAACTTGTCCGTCTCCATTCTTCATACCACTGCATGGCACTCCAAACTTTCAAATACTAAAAGTTAGGAAAACTAAGAGAAATCCATCTAGGCACTTGAGAACTTGAGCAGCCAATAGTGGAATGGCCCTTAGGAGATGCACAAGAAATCACACCTAGATCCTGCAAGCTTTACCTAAGAAACAGACAACAGGGTTGAAAGAGACATCCAGGCACAAGAAAGCATAACTCTCAAGCAGCTAGATAGGAAAGCTCCAAGATACTTATCACCCCCATTTTCAAAGCTGGCTTCAAGAAAAAGTCAGTCTCTCTGCAATCTACCCATGTTTATATCTCAGACCCTATGATGGGAAAGCTGAGGCTCCAAACTCAAAGCATCTGAAACCAGTGGTGATTTCACTCTTAACACCAAAAGAAACTCACCATGATTATACTCTAACTGAGACCAAAACAGCTCAACAAATAGTAAATAATACAAAGAACTCTACAGCACGACACAATATTGTCAAACCTGTGTGGGAAACAATAAAGGAACAAATCTTACAGCACTGAGAGCACAAGTGAGCATTACAAAGTGTTGCGGGGTATTTGATCACACTGTGAACCCCGAGATTGTATTATTTAAATAAAAGCAACCATAGGTCAAGAGGCAGAGCAAACAACCACTTGACTGGAACTAACCACAGAGAGTGGGGGGCAGTCGGGAGGTGGGAGAGAGAGAGGCACAGGAGGTAGAGGGGAGGGACATCTGGTTGGAAGAATTTTGTTTCAGACAGTGTAGGAGAGGGCTCTGCCTGAGATGACGGCAGAGGAGGAAGGTTGGCCAGCTGCTTTCTGTGCCTCTCTGAGCTTGCAGGTTTTCACCCCAGCATCTGACTCCCAGGTCTTTATTAGTAAAATGCAAAGACAGAGACTTAGTTAAAATATTTGCCTCCCTCACAGCAGTGGCTATGGAGGCACAGTCAGCAGCTGAGGCAGCAGCAGCTCTGCCACAGACATAAAACAACAACAAAGAAGGGAAAGAATTCATCCCAGAATAAAGTAAAATCCCATCAACAAAATACTGAGCAGAGTCATCCTACAATCTGTAACTAGAGAACACATTCTTCAGTATGAAAATGAAATTGAGGAGAGATACCTAGGTAAAAGCTAAATAAAAGCATTTATTATTAGCAGTCTCAGTGCAAAAATAATGAAGGAAATTATTCAATTCAGTAAACGATACACGATGAAGCCGGAAACGAAGCAAAGAATTAAAAGCATTTAAGAGAGAAAATACAGAGATAGAAAACTTTCCACTTGGAAATATATAAGGGAAAAACTTTAAACCATCATTACATTATACATTATACACAAATTAAGACTCTAGACTATTTAAAGAAAAATAAAAATACAAAAAAAATTATATATCTACTAGATAGGAGAAATATTTTTAAACCGCAGCAGGACAATGGACAGAAATAGGTAAGTAATACAATACTGCAAAGTCCTTACATTGTCATAAAGTGTCATTACTTCAAACAGACTGACAACTTAAAGATATGGTAAAACAGCTAAGAGCAGCCACTTAGAAAGATAGCCCAGACAAGACAGGTGAAAGCAAGGTAGAAAGCATGGGATGCTAAAGAGAATACACTATGCCACAAATATAACACAGGAGCTATTCAGAATAAGACCTGCCTCCAAAGAATAAGAGATTAAAGCTAACCAAATTAGTAATTATATTAAATGAGATTAAAAAAATCAGCCACATGCATAACTATTCTAAATAATGAATCAAATATTCCAGGTTTTCAAGACTAAACACCAGAAGCAGGGTGAAAGAATTGAGAAACATTCCTGATACTCAGGTTGTTCAGCTACCAAGGTTTAAGGTTCTCAGATGAACTGAGAGAAAAGTATTCGGAGAGATTCCAGGCTTTGAAGCTGGCCAGGGAAAGCAGCAGGTCCAAGTCTTCCTCTGCAATAATACTATGAAATGGACACTATATGTGCCCCAAATTCCTGTGTTGAAACACTACTCCCCAGTGTGCTGGGATCTGTAAACAGGGCTTCGGGAAGGTACTTAGCTCACGAGGGTGGAGCCCTCTGGACGGGATTTGTGCCATTAGACACTGGGCTTGTTCTATTCTCCCTGCCCTCTGACATGTAAGGATACAATAAGGAGTCCATTTGCAATCCAGGAAGCAGGTTCTTACCAGTCACTAACTCTACCACACAGTTCTGTATATCCCAGCCTCTGTAAATGTGAGAAATAAATTTCTATTGTTCAAGCTACCTATTCCATGTAATTTCCTGTTATAAACTCTGAACATCAGCAGCATATGTATGTATTTAATAACAATCCTTTGCCACATCTCTGAGAAAGAACATTTGTCATAGAAAACCTTTAAATTAACTTTTTAGCCTAGAATTCAAGGTAGCAGGTATCATCACGGCATCTTACTGTATTCTGTTTTCCCTTCCCCACCCCACTTCTCACTGATCCCCCTTCTCACCCAATAGTCCCCTTCTCTGATTTTTTTTTCTTTTTGGTTTTCCGAGACAGGGTTTCTTCGTGTTGTTTTGGTACTTGTCCTGGATCTCGCTCTGTAGACCAGGTTGGCCTCGAACTCACAGAGATCTGCCTGCCTCTGCCTCCCGAGTGCTGGGATTAAAGGCATGCGCCACCATCGCCCAGCTCTGATTTCTTATTACATGCATTCCATTACTCCCTTGATTTCCTACTTCTCATTCTAAATTGTTTACAACCATTTTTATTTCTTTGTGTGTAAATTGTCCTTACCTATTTTTCTGATTTCGTTTTCAAGCTTTTGTTCATTTGTCCCTTCATTTTTAAAGATTCTTTATATATTAGAAATAAGAGAAAAATCATAGACTTAAAAAAAAATCCCAGCACATGTATCTGTTAAGACTCACATATAACAGAATCATTGCTAGTTGTGCTCTAACTTTAGTGATGCTTCCAAAGCAGCATGTGAATGAAGCTGCAATTAAAACATGCTTTAACAATGATTTATTAAATATTTTTCTGTAAAGTATGATTTACCTTTCTAGAAGAGATTTTGTGATGCCTTTTCTGGTGTTTGGTGTGAAGGCTGCTGTTTGAATGCTGAACACCTACAACATTATGTTCAGACATACGCTGTGATCAGTCATCTTTCCCTCACTTCTCACCTCACGTACCCCATTGCTTCCCTATGCTGTGGCTTGCATTTCTTCCATGCTACTGAAAAAGGACTTCCGCTGAAGACATGCTTCCTAGGTGAGGCATGACATCCAGACCCTTTCCTTTTCTCTCTTTGTTGCTATGATATAGTATTTTCATCCTTAAAACGCACTGTCTTGAAATTCCCTATTTCTTCCTTGAAACACTGTAAACACTTACTATTAATATTATTTACTATGTATATGTGGGAGGAGACAGAATGTGCATGAGACTGCAGGTGCCTGCTGAGGCCAGAAGAGGGTGTTGAATCTCTGCAGCTGAAGTTATATGCAGTTATGAGATAGTCAAGATAGGTGATGGGAACCAAACTCAGATCCTCTACAAGAGTAATGAGTGCTCCTAACTGCTGAGCAGTCTCTCCACCCCACTGTAACATCTTGCTCTCTGTACTTTTCCTGACAATTCATTGCTATCATTTTATACCATTCTTCTCCTAGCCTTCTCTGTATTTTATTATCTTCCATATTGATACTAAAAATACTACAAGAATTCTATTATCTTTGCTCTACTTTTCCATGTTTCTTTAACTGATTCAATTGCTTTTTTTATTCTAATTTTGGGGATGCTGGTGACTCTTAAATCTACCTTAGCTTGTGCAGTTATCTCTCAGTGTGCATGAGGGATTAATTGAAGTACTCTCCTCAGAGCCTAACCCTGATCCTGCTCTCACCTCCTCTTTAAAATGGTGTAGTGTTTGCATAGGACTTGCACACATCCCCTGCTGTGCGCCACCTGTAATACTTAATACAACCTAAGTGCTACAGAGTAACTTTACTACATCCTTAGCCAATGGAAAGAAAAAAAGAAAAAGAAAAGCCCAGTTAGTAGCATCCAAGGATGGCAAACTCATGATTACGGAGGAACAACAACATACAGAACCCTGAAAGTACAATCTCAATCTGGAAAACACAAGATATCTCAAACTCTTGGGGAATTAAAAAAAAATCAAAATTCAATATCTTAAATTAGAACTAACTGCATTATTTACTTTAATATATATAAATTGTGTTGAATTTTTAAATGTTTGGCTGGCTAATTCAATAAATATTTGTTGAGTCCTTACTCTGTCACAAATACTATAGGTCGGGGAATTCAAAGATAAAAATCATATGGGAGTTGATTTCAAATACACTAGCTCCACACGAAGACGAGTTTATTTCTTGAGACAGACAGACAAAACAACTGCTGCACACTGAGCTGGAGACAGAACGTGGAGGGCTTGAAGGAAGAACACTATTTCCTGTCACAGAGGCATCTCACTTCAGCTCATGTCTAGTCTTTAAGATGACAGGCAGGGATCAGTACCTTAAACGGAGGAAAGTATTCTGTGTTAGAAGAAAGAGTCTAGGCTGGGAAAAAAAGGTAAGAACAAGTATTCTCATTGGTCAGTTACGGCCTGGCTTTGTTTTTTTTTCAAATATGTTCTTAAAATTTCCTTAGTAAAAAACAACAAAACCCACTGCTACTTTATAAAAATCTTGACTTAAGAATTTCATTAGGAACATAGTCGTCATTTTCATTTTCTTTTTATTTTGTGTATGTCTGTGGTGTATTCATATGTACGTCATACATGTGCACATATACAGGTACATGTGAACATACATGCTTATGGAGGCCAAAGTCAGAAGTCAGACGCTGAAGTCAGTTGTTTCTCCACCTTATTTGGAGAGACAGGTTTCTCACTGAACCTAGAGTTCACTGATTGGGCTGAAATGACTGGACGGGCTTGCCAATGAGTCCCAAGGCTCCTCCTGCTTCTACCTCCCGAGTGCGGCTATGGTATGTGCACACTAGCTCAGCTGGCCTTGTTACATGGGCAAAGGAATGTGAATTCCAGTGCTCAGGCATAAGCAGAGAGCAAGCACTTCACTTACTGGGCTGTATCTCCATCCACCTCATCTTATTTAAAACCTTTACACTTTAAGATATCTATTGTGGAGTCTCCATGAAATCCTACAATGGGATGAATTTTTTACTGACTTAAAATGAAGCCACACTAAATTTTAATGTGCATTTTTTCAGGCATCTAATGAAGTTAATTGTTAGCAAAAGGCAGGAAGAAATAGGAGCACTAATACTAAAAGAATATGCAGTATTCATTCATTTTATTTTTAAATATGGGTTGCAGGAAGCAAAAATATGAAAAAAATCTCACAGAATTCATTTCCCTTAAAAAAAAACTTCATTAAATTTATCTCAAAAATAAAAAGGTTTTCTTTAAATTATCCTTACCTGAGACTGTATCTCTTAACAAACCATGAAGTTTAAGCCAGAGTGCTATTTGTAAGCACAGTGAATCTGACCTTTTTTATGGAAATTAACACTTCAGAGGATCACTAAACCATGATGTTGCTACTGAATCCATCAAGTATTCATGCAAGGTTTGGCCATTTGAGAAAAGAAAATAATCTTATTTTCTGATATCTCACAATTTTATATGTAAAGCTAATTATAATTTTTATAGAAGACTTATTCTACAACTTTCTCATATTCATTGCACTGGTCTGTGTCTCAGTCACTGTTGTATTGCTGTGAAGAGACACCATGAATACAGCCACTCTTACAAAGGACAGCATTTAACTGAGGCTGGCTTATTGTTTCAGAGCTTCGGTCCATTATAGTCATAGCAGGAAGCATGGTGGCATTTAGGCAAACATGGTGCTGGAGAGGAGCTGAAACGTCTACATCCAGATTGGAAGGCAGCAGGCAGAGAGAGACACTAGGCCTGGCGTGAGCATTTGAAACCCCAAAGCCCACCCCCAGTGACATACTTCCTCCAACAAGGCCACACCTACTTCAACAAGGCCACACCTCCTAATCCCTGTCAAGTAGGGCCACTCTCAAATGGCCAAGCATTCAAGTATGTAAGTCTATGGGGGCCATTCCTATTCAAACCTCATTCCACGCCCTGCCCACCACAGGCCTGTAGCTATATCATAATGCAGAAATGCATTCAGTCCAACTTCAAAAGTCCCCAGTCTTATCACGGTCTCAACAATGTTTAAAAGTCCAAAATTCAAAATCTCTTCTAGGACTCAAGTCACTCTCTTAACGCTAATGGCACAGAATATATATTACCATTCAAAAGGGAGGAAAGGGAGCAATGGGAAAATACTGGACCAAAGCAAGACCAAAAACCAACAGCATGAACTCCAAACTCTGCATCTCCATGTCTGATGTCAAAATGCTCTTCACATCTCCAACTCCTTTCAACTTTGTTCTCTCTCTTGGGCTAGTTCCACTCCCTGTTAGTAGCTTTCCTTGGCAAGTTTCCCACGAGTCTGGCATCTCCAACATCGTGGGGTCAACACGGGAATCCAGGCTTCACCTTCACAGCTTCACTCAATGGCCTCTTTGGACCCCCATGCAGGGACACCACTCACACACACCTGGCCTCAGGGGAGTTCCTTAACCCCTAACTTCTATCCTTGACTCTAAAGCCAGAACCATGCGGCTGAAGCTGCCAAGTTCTGTTACTTGCTGGGGCTACAACATGATCTCCTCATTCAAATACAGTTTCACCAGCTTTCTGTTTTCAATTGTTTTCTTTACTGCCTAAGGGTGGTGGTCTTGGAACTCCCTCTGTAGACCAGACTAGGCTTGAACTCAGAAACTCACCTGCCTCCACCTCCCAAGTGCTGGGAGGAAAGGTGTGTGCTACTACTGCTGGCCCTAAATTTTCTTTAATTCCTTTTCACAAGTTGGTGACTCAGCTGGGTGGGGTCTTACCCTGAGGTCACTACTTCCTATATTCCATTTAGCATCAGGCTTTTCTTTCATCTGTTTATCTCCTTGAACATAGGACTTAGCTCCATTACACTTCCTGGTGCCCCCTTTCCCCTCAAACTGTACATTTTACATTTTTCCTTGCTTAATTTGCTCCTTTCATTACATATCTGCATAACCACATGACACAGTCAATACTAGGCTGTTCTGAAATGTCCTCTGCCAACACCATTACACCAACACTCTTCACTTCAGCCTCCAGCAGACTTTTCAAACAAAAAAGCAGCCACATTCTTCACCAAAATAATCACAGGAATGATCTCTAGGCCACTTGCTAGTATTCTTCTCCTCTGAGCCAGGCCATCATAATCTACATAACTCTCAGCACCACTGTCTCCCCTACTCCTACTAATATGGTCCTTTTAATCCCCACTTAAAGCCTTCACTTGCTTTCCAAATCCAAAGTCCCAAAGTCCAAATTCCACCAATAAGCAGAGTCAGGCTTGTCACACCAGTACCCTACTCCTGGTACGAACCTCTGTCTTAGTCAATGGTCTATTGTTGTGAAGAGACACCATGACCACGCCAACTCTTAAAAAAAAAAAAAAAAAAAAAAGAGCAATTAAATGGGGCTTCCTTACAGTTCAGAAGTTTAGTCTATTGTCATCATGGTGGGGAGTGTGGTGTCATGTAGGCAGAAATGGTGCTGGAAAGTAGCCCAGATTTCTATATCCAGATCAGAAGGCTGTAGGCAGAGAGAAACACTGGGCCTGGCTTGAGCATTTGAAACCCCAAAGCCCACCCCCCAGTGACACACTTCCTTCAACAAGGCCACACCTACTTCAACAAGGCCATATATCCTAATCCCTGTCAAGTAAGGCCACTCTCTAATGAACAAGCATTCAAGTATATAAGTCTATGGAGGCTATGCAAACCACCACAGTCTGCTTAAGTTAGTAAATTCCAGACCTCGCTTTTCCAATAATAGAATCCATCTACAATTGATTCCATTTATTAAAGGAATAAGTTACTTCTTATCACTGTGTTAATTACAGTCTCAATATATTAAGTGCCTTTAATATAAACATTCTAAAGAAACAGTACTGTAACTTCTATAATCAGAAGATATTAAAAAAACAAACTGTTTATTGGATCACATTGAATAAATCTCTACAAGCTAAAACTGGTAATCCTGGAGTTTGAGAGACATAGCTTCAAAAAGAAAAAGATGTGACAAGAAAGCTTGCTGTGGATGATTGATTGATAAATAAAACACTGATTGGCCACTAGCCAGGCAGGAAGTATAGTCGGGACTAACAGAGAGGAGAATTGGGGAAACAGGAAGGCAGAGTGGAGGAGATGCTGCCAGCCGCTAAGATGAGGAGCAGGATGTAAAGTACGAGTAAGCCACAAGCCACGTGGCAAAGTATAGATTAATAGAAATGGGTTAATTTAACATAGATTAATAGAAATGGGTTAATTTAACATAGAAGAACTAGATAACAAGAAGCTTTCCATGGCCATACAGTTTGTAAGCAATACAAGTCTATGTGTGTTTACTCGGTTGGGTCTGAGCGGCTGCGGGAGAGATTTGTCCTGACCGTGGGTCAGGCAGGACTGGAGAAAACTTCAGCAACAAAAGCTGGTCCATGAACCCTCCTACTACAAAACTTCATCAACTTCTGTCAAGTCAAAAACATTAATTTTCCTTAGTGTCAATTTCGTTTTTTGGGGGGTTTTTTTTGGTTTTTGGAGACAGGGTTTCTCTGTGTAGTTTTGCGCCTTTCCTGGAACTCACTCTGTAGCCCAGGCTGGCCTCGAACTCAGAGATCCACCTGGCTCTGCCTCCTGAGTGCTGGGATTAAAGGCGTGCACCACCACCACCCGGCTTTAAAATGTGTAGCCCAGGCCTCGAACTCGTGATCCTCCTGCCTCCACCTCCTTCAGCAAATCCTACCAGCATGCGCCACCACAACCAGTCAATTTCTAATAAGCATTCTGATGATATCAAGTAAGGTAAACTTAAATATGATGGACTACCAAATGTTTCACTATTTAAGAGTAAAACACCTATATTTTATGCAGGATTGATGGTGAGAGTTATCTTTGGTGTTGTTTTGTTTGTTCCTGGATGGCCTGAACTTGCTATGTAGACCAGGCTGGTCTAGAACTGACAGTGATCTGCTTACATCTGCCTCCATGTCCTGCACGCAAGTATTAAAGGTCTGGGCTATAGTGCCTGACTAGGTATGTTTTAACTTTTTTTTCAAGCTCACACTCATACTTTTTCTTGTATTTAAAAGTTCTAATTCAATGGTTACACAGATGGCCCTACTTAAACTAAATTGAACACAAAACAAACCAAAAGTCATCAATCTAGAAAAGGAATGGACAGGGAGGGGAGGGCACTGAAAGAAATAGGAACGAGATGTGGGGAAAGAATAATCAGAATGCATTATATACATGTAAGAAATTGCATTTATTTCAGCAAAACAAAATTACCTGTTTTAGACTTTCTAAAGCATCTGAAGTTGTCCCTTTGATAGAAATCTAAAGTAAAGCAATGCAAGATTCATACCTGCCCGGGCATAATGGGAAAGTTCTATTAAAGTCAGTAGACCATGTCCAAAGCCACTGGCAATCTGCATCTGACGAAACTCCCACTGCAAGTCCTGTACTTTCCAATCAAACAGCTGGGGTTTTCTGATCTGCAACACATCTCTCATCTCAGTCATTGTAAGGGAGGAGAAGAACAATGGTCAGGACCGTTTCTGCCATACTATTTCGGACAAATAATGGAATAATTATCATGCATGACTTGCTCCAACTTCTATGTTTTTCTCACAATGGAGCAATACAGCTATGTCACTAATTACTTACAAATTACTCACAGCAGAGATCAGTACAAACTTTTTCTGTAAAGGGCCACAGAGTACAAACAATAGACTTTATAAGCCATCTGATTTTTGTCACAACTACTTAACTCTTCCTCTGTAGCATATAAGGAGACACAGACCATGGGTACATTAATACTTATGGATGTGTCTAAATAAAACATTATTGACAAAAACAGGCAGCAAGCCAGATTTGGCCCATAGGCTATGTTTTCCAGTTCCTCATTTCAGGTAAAATTATATCATATCCTTTTCCTCAAAAGACAGTTTTTCTCATTCAAAAAGTTTTCTTTAAAAAAATTTTAAATTGTTCCATAAACTTTCATGCTACGTAAATGGTTCCACATATTTCATTTGAGGACAGAATCCCACTACTCAGGAGAAACCTGTGTTTACAATTTTTTTAAAAAGCATACTTAATAATGTCACATTTCAATGAGATTATGAAATTACCTTCCTTCAACTTCTGAGATTTACTAAATTTATACAGTAAGGGACTAAATACTCACAAATTCCTATCAAACTTCTATTTGCAATATACAAGTAAAATAATATCTTAAATATTCTGTCTTCCTGGGCCATTTCATCTTTGAGAGATTACCAAACACTACTGTAAGATAGGAGATTCAAAATCCCTAAGTCAATCCCCTCAACAGAGAATATTCCAAAACAAAGAGTATCAGCCTTTTCCAAAAATAACACATGCATAGAAATCCATTTATGTGCAAGTCACCTGAAATTATTTAACTAGAGACAAGCCTGATACAGAGAAAATTAAATATCTACTGCATGCTCAGCAAATGCCAAGCAGTGTTCTAAACAAGCTCTGGATTAACTCCTAATCTTCCTAAGTATACCTTGTGAGGGTTACCACTGTTGACACCACTGTATGGAGCAGCAAACATAAAAAGTGAGAAGTAAAGAAACATGCCCAAGTTATAGCTAATTACAAGTAGAACCAGGATTTACCTACCCCAGCTCAGGAGATAAGCCCATACTCTTAACCACAAACCACACTGCTCAAGAAGTAAATGTAGCTGCTTGCCACCGAGGACCCTATAAGAAACACATGCAGTGCAGACCCAGGTAGGCTACTTGCACTCCCCAATCCCAGCAAGCCCTCCACATTCAGCTTGTCCAAGTCCCATGACTGCTAGGAACAGCCCCCTCCTCTCAGGCCATCTCGGGCCCTTTTGGACTCACAGGATCCCTGCCCCACTTGATAGCAGGGACTTTGTAGCCAACAAACATGGATTTCAAAGGTGGAGAGACAGAATGTAATGGTACAAAGGATTAAAATGGTACAGGAAAGGTTTAATGGGGAGAGCATAGAAGGGTAGAGTACATGAGTGACTATGGAGAAGGATAACACTAAAGACATTTTGAAAAAATCGTAAAGAAACTTTCTACTGTACAACCTTCCTAAAATATAGACATATATAAAGAGTTTAAATGGAGTTACCTTATAACAAGGCAACAATGCCCCTATTAGATACCATGGGATAACAAATAAAAAGCCCAGTGTGAGTAATGGCTTACCTTCTTTGGAGTTGTTGGCCATATACCCCCAAACATTACAGGCTATTGCCAATCCTCTTGGTTACCCTCCAGAACTTGACAGTAAGACCCTATTACTGAAGGTACTCAAGTCACAGAACATGCAGAATTCAAACTGGCACTGGCCTGGAAGCTTCATCCCTCGTGGCTATCTTTCATAATGCTGAAAGGTGTCATACATGCTATCAGGGGATAAAAGGATCACCAATTGTGGTAGTTTGAATGTAACTGGTCCCCATAATCTTATAGGGAGTGGTACTATTAGGAGGTGTGGCTTTGTTAGAGTAGATATGGCCTTGTTGGAGGAAGTGTATCACTATGGGAGTGGGTTTTGAGATCTCATATATGCCCAAGCCACATCCAGTACCACAGTCCACTTCCTGTTGCCTTCAAGATGTAAGACACTCCGCTACTTCTCCAGCACTATGTCTGCCTACACGCCTCCATGTCTCACCATGACTGATAATGGACTGAACCTCTGAAGTGTAAGCAAGCCACTCCAATTAAATGTTTCCCTTTATATGCGTTGCCGTGGTCATGGTGTCTCTTCACAGCAACAGAAACCCTAACTAACACACCAATCTTACCCAGCTGTGAACCTGCCAGCTACAACAATGAGGGGCCTAGGAAGACATGCCCACTGATACAATAGTAGCACAAATGTCATAGTAATAACCAAACATTTTCTGCTTGGGTCTAAGGCCCAATCCGAAAGTTAAAACCCAGACCTGGCACTGTCATCAGGGTCAAGAACCTGTACTTAGACGGGACAGAGACTCTAGGGTGGAAGCCAGTACTATCATTCTGCTAAACGGACATAGTATTAAACCAACTCTTAATGACTTACCATGCACATAGATTAATGCTCTTCTCAACCCCCATTAAAGAAGCTTCTATTTCCAGTAGATTGCAATTAACACAGAGACCCACAACTGTAACACGAAATCTAAATTGGTCTTCTAATAAAAACCCGGAGCCAGATATTGGGGTAAATGTTGAAAGATCAGAGAGACAAAGGAACAAGCCATGTCTCACCTCACCAACTCCATGAATCTTCTCACTGAATGTCTCTGAGTCCTCAGCCCAAAGAACCACCAGCCGAAAAGGGCTTCAGCCTAAAAGCTTCTAGCTGAAAGGGGTTCTAGTTCCTGTCTCCTCGTGCCTTATTTACCTTTCTCCACTCAGCCATCACTTCCTTTCTAGTGCTGGGATTAAGGGTGTGTGCCACCGCTGCCTGGCTCTGTTTCTCTCCTAGACTGAATCAATCTCAAGTAATCCAGGGTGACTTTGATTAGGATTAAAGGTGCGTGCCACCACTGCCTGGCCTCTATGTTTAATCTAGTGGCCTGTTCTGTTCTCTGATCTTCAGGTAAATTTTATTAGGGTACACAATATATCATCACACACAACAATCAAGGTGCAGAGAGTAAAAGACTGTAGACTGTTGAGCCCTAAACAGGACATCAATATCACAACTCCTCCTCCAAAGGCTCAGGGATTGTGATGGTGAAGCAGGCAGAAAGATTGTAAAAGTCAGAGGTGGTAAAAACTACAAGGAACTAGTGTTGCCTGGCTACAGCAGGAGCAGCTGTACATATGAATTCACAGAAGATGAGACAGTATGCACAAGACCTGTACAGAATCAGACCAGACAGAACTGCAGCGTGGAGAGGGGAGGGAGGCATGAAGTCCCACCCTCATCAAAGGAGCTACTGGCAGTTGATTGCAGCTAGGAAAAGAGTCAGTTTTCTTTAAAGGCACAGGCTCTAGTGAGTAGATCACCCACCACTGAAGGCCACACATCAAGAATATATGGACAGCATGAACTGTACTTTATGGGTTTAAATGGAAAAAAAAAGGTACAAAGTTGGATGGGTAGGGGAGAGGGGATGGATGTGGGAAGAGTCAGGGTTGGAGTAAATATGATCAGAATGCATTGAAAAATTCTCAAAGAACTAATAAAATAGGAGAAATAGGTAGATGAAATCTAACTGAAGACCAACACCATACAGTGACATTTTTGTGACTATTTTCTTTTTCTCAAAAATCTCTCATGGTGATCCAGTTTTGTTATAAACCTGTAATTATTATAACCAATTGATTCTAATATAAATGTTTATTCAAAGTAATTCTATTATTAATGTGTTTCAAACAAAAATTGATTTAATCTCCCAAAGACATTTCTAGGGAGCACTTTTAGATTACTGAATCTTTGCTGACCTGTTATTTATTTGTATGGGGAATTTAGACACAACAACAACAACAAGAGAGGAGTAAGGAAGGGTGTCCAGAGAGAATACAAGGCATGATATCATACAACAAGCAAGGTGAATATAGCAAAAGTATCCTGTCAAACACTAGCCTATCTTGCACTTTGAAAGCATGTCTTAGGGAAGGTATTCTGCACACTACTGTGAGAGAAACGTGAACACCAAGCCACCCACAAATCCTTTATCTACAACAGTATCCTGCCTGCAAGATATGCTAGTACAATGGTGGCACAGTATCTGGGGAAGTAACCAACCAATATCTGACTTAACTGAAGACCCACTCCATGAGATGGAACCCATACCCAACACTGCTTACATCATCAAGAACCTGAGACAAGACAGAGAGCCCAGTGATCTAGGTAAAACCAAACAAAACCACTCTAAAAAAAAGAAAAGGGAAAAAAATGTAGTGATAAAATTATTCCTTATGACATTCTGCTATACTCATAGATGAGTGCCTTGTTTAGCCATCAGCAGAGAAGCTTCTTCCTGCAGCAGATGGGAACAAATACAGAAAACCACAGCCAGACATTATGCAGAGTGAGAGACCTTAGAACACTCAGCCCTAAATGGGATTTCCCCCATCAAATCCTTCCCCTCAGAGCTCAGTGGAAGAGGAAGAGGAAATAACGTAAGAGCCAAAGGACACCAAAAAAACAAGGCCCTCTAAATCAGCACGAGCAAAGCTCATATAACATGAACTCACAGAAAGAGAAGCAGTGTGGAGAGAGAGAGAGAGAGAGAGAGAGAGAGAACGAGAGAACACAGCATGTACAGAGCCTGCATGGGTCTGTACCAGGTCCTCTTCATATATATTATGGCTTCCAGGTCAGTATTTTTATGAGATTCCTGAGTGTGCAAGGAATGAGTTTTGGATTCTTTTGTCTTCTCTTGGGCTTTTTTCCCTTCTGTTGGACTGTGCTGTCCAACTTCAATGTGATAGTTTT
>CABHPQ010173449.1:0-20139 GCA_902168405.1 Peromyscus aztecus
GGGGTCCTGGAATGGGGAAGACCCGAGCAGGTGGGTGTCCCCGCGGGGTCGGGGACCCGGAAGCGGGCAGAGCCGGAGGAGTGACCCCAGGGAGGTGTGAGAGAATGGGGAGCGCCCGTAGGGTCTCGGGCCGGGACCAGGGCGGGAGGAGTGCGGAAGTTCTGGAAAACTGGGCTGGCCAGCACCGCGGGGCACTGAAGGGAGGATGCTGGAAGCGGAGGTGACAGTCAGGGCTTGCCTGAGGCTTGGGATGAGGAGGAGACTGGCAGGTGTGCGGGCAAAAGGATCAGATCTGCTCCCCAGAGGATGAGCTGGGACCAAGGATTCGGCCTCCTTGACCCTTTCCTGCCGTTCACTCTAGAGAAGCGAGAGGAGAGCCTTAGCCTGGTTTTAGAAGCCTGGAGATGAGCTCCGTGAAAGAAGAAAAACGGGCTCCGGGAGGAAGGAGGTGGCCGCCACCGGCGCCGGCTCAAGGAGAAGCCAAGAGCTGCCCAGACAGCTCTCCCTGGGGGCGGAGCGAGCCAGGTGGGGGTGATCCGGATCACCCCATCTTCCTCTTCTTGGCGCTCTAGACAAGTGCTTCGGAAAGCAAGGTTAGAGTGTGCGTGCGTGCGTGTGTATGTATGTACACACCTCCACCACGCCTTCCACACTCGCACCGCTTAGTACCAGGCCAGATCATGGGCTGGCGAGTAAAGCCTTCGGGGTTTGTATTATATTTATGTGTAGTAAGCTCTCTCTCCTCCTCCCTTTGTTCCCCAGGTACCTACCATCTGACTAGTCTCAATTTAAGAGAACTGGGAACAGACAAAGCGGCACTAGATGGCTCTTGTGATTTCTAAGCTGAAATTTCTATATTGTTTTTCTCCATGCTTTGTAACTGGATAGAAGAAATGGAAAAGTTTGCTGATGTTTTGTTTCGTATTATTATTACTGCCGATTGCTACTACACTCACCTGTTTTCAACCAGATTCATAATCCAAATTATTTTCACTGCTTTGGAGCTGGGCAAAACAGATGAGATATGTATCACAATTGATTTAAATGTTTTACAGCTAAAGAATGTTTAAGCCCATCATAAAGGAAATTGAAGTCTGAGATCAGGAGATTTACAAATATGGTAAATAATAATAGAGCTGGAACCAGAATCTAGATAAACTTAGTCCAATGTGAAACTGTCGCGGTTTTCACCCTTACCAAATGAAGATGACATGTGTCGCTTTTAAAAACACCTGAACCCAACCCTGGAGCAAATGAATCAATTTCTAGAACTGAGACCTGAGTTGTGGGTATGTTGTGGAAGTACCCAGTACCCCAACTGGCTAATGGCTAGTGAAGGGTGAAGAGAGCTATACAGATGATGGTGAAGAAAGAACACAAGACAGAGAAGGAAGCAAGCAAAAGGAAAGACTTGGGCAGAACGTTGACTCGCTGACCTAAAATCACGTGTTAATTTGCTGTGCACCCCCTTTTCTGCCATGCATGACAGGGTCCCAGTCAGCTGGTATACATACTTACAGCTTTAACCTAGGAAACACCAGCCACCAAAGCCACGGTACATTCTCCTTTAAACGTGACGATAGCACTATAAATAATAACGTTCCACCTTATTTCTGATTCCGTTTTTAAAAATACCATCCTCTAAACCCTAGCCAGCATCATCGCCACAGGATCAGAAACCAGAATGTGCACACACTGCTGAGTCTGAAGATTCTGAGGTTAAAATAACTTAGTTATTTCAAATATATAAAATGTGTACTTGAAAGCAGTTAGTCAGACTGGAAAAAAAAAATGTGGGTTGCTTTACAGCAGAGGGTCACCTTCTGGGACCTACATTATTTTCTGCAAGTCGTGTAGCTTCCTGAGATCTGTGCCCCCCCACACACACTCCACTGCCTCACCTCCCTGGATGAGCCAACACCAGCACTTAACACATAGTAGGCATGAGCCTGAACGAGCCACAGCCCGCCTCCTCCGAGAGTGTGCGTAGGCTGCCTAGGGTGTGCTGTGGGGCGGTTTGCTGTTGCTGCTACGCTTTTTGTCGTGTTGTCTTTTACTTACTACAACTGAATTTTTTTTTAGAAGTGGAAGTACATAAAATTCATCTGTCATTAGTCATGTACCTTTACAAAGTAAAAATTTGTCGTAATTTTTGTATCACACAGATAGACTCTATATATATATCATATAGAACTTTAAAATGATCTGTAACCTAGGTGATGTACTTTAAAAAATATTCACCCAATTTAAGATAGGATTGCTATGCTCGTAATAAAGTATCTTTACAAGGCTTTGGTTTTCCAAAATATGGATCTTAGAAACAGTTTGTTTTTGTGTTACTTGAAATGTTAGTCATTTCTTACTATGTCATGTATGGACATGTATTCTATTTTACTTGGACATGTCCCTCAGTAGGTGAACCCATGTGTAATAAACTCAAAATACAATGTTCTTGCTTAACTTGAGAAGGAACTGTCCTTTATTACTGAATTTGGGTTCTTGTAAGCTTATGACCCCTGTGAACTTTCCTTTTACATAATTATAAGGACTATTTATAAGGTATAGGTAAGTATTAGGAGGTATACTGAAGTATAAAACTATAAAATAATCACATTCTTTAAATGTATCGAGGCCTTTGTATTGTGCTACAAAATCTGGATACTTACATGACAATCATCTGTACTCTCCGCTGCATCCAGTTTGTCCTGACAGGTAGAGAGAGCTGCTTCTGTCCTTGAAGTTCTGCATAGTGAGCAAGCACCCTGGGCTGTGTATGTGGCTTGGTGGGGGGCACTTGGCTGGTGTTTCGATTGGTTTTTATCAACTAGACACTAAAGTCACCCAAGAAGTAGAGAAGCTCAGCTGAGGACTCGGTTCCATCAGATTAGACTAGTGGGGGTCATTTTCTTGATCTATGGTTGATGTAGGAAGACCCAGCACATTATGGACAATGCTAGCCCTGGGCAGGTAGTCCTGAGATTCATAAGAAAGCAAGCAGAGGAAACCAATAAGCAGCATTCCTCCATGATAACTGCTTCCATGAGTTCCTGCCTTGGCCTCTCCGATGATTGACTATAACCTGTAACCCATAAGCTAAATAAACCCTTTTTTCCAAAAGTTGCTTTTGGTCAGTTGCTTTTATCACAGTAACAGAGACACAAAGTAAAACAGAATTGGTACCGGAGGTGGGTTTGTGGTGTTGAAGAGGCATAAGCTTAGGCATTTGAATGCTTGGTCCCCAGTTGGTGGAGGCTTGGTGTGTGCAGCCTTGCTGGATGAAGTGTGTCACTAGGGGCAGCTTGGAGCCTGTAGTCTCACCCTACTTTCAGTTTGCTCGCTCGCTGCTGACCCACCCCTTTGTGTATTCTGTAGAAGATGTAATCTCAGCTTCCTGCTCCTGAAGCCATGCCTGCTGCTCGGCATTGTATTTCCACGTTATCATTGGCTGCTAGCTCTCTCTGCAACCATAAGCCCAAATAAACTCACTCTTAAACTGCCTTGGTCACAGTGTTTTATCACAGCAACAGAAAAGTAACTACAGCAGCCCGAATGTGTGAGGCCCTGCATTGACTCCCCAGTAGCACATGGGCAGAAAATGAGCAAGCATCCTAAAACCACTCAACCCCACACAGGTCAAAATGCTGAGATGACTCCCTGCTCTGTTCAGTACCAGTTGAACTTAACTGGTCTGCAAGTGCCATTTGAACCCTAACCTCATCACCTAGTTAGTTAGTACTGCCATACTTCCCTTGAACTAGTCCTTCCTTTCACTGTTATACTTAGCTAACTCCCTTTTCAGAGTTTTGCTCATTCTTCCCTTCTATTTAATATTCCATCCTATCTTTCAGACCCTCACCCCCATCAATCCAATCTCCTTTTCTAACTGTACTTCGTTTCCTTCTGACAACTGTATTTTCACTACAAATTGAAGGATTTTGACTGCAGTTTGTTGTTTAGCATTGGTACTTCCACCTGCTGAACTACAAGCACTTGAACAGCAGGGATTTTATTAATGTATCCCAAGCACCTAAAATAATACATGCCTCAGCGAGTATTTGGTTAATTGCTTTCCAATGTGAAGATCATTATTACTGGCTTAAAGTGGACAGGAGAATGGGGAAAGGCATTCTGAAATTAAGGGGAAATGGATGCAAAGAAACCCTTTACTTTTGATTCAGATCCTGGCAGCATCTCTATCCTTAGCTACTGCATATAGACACGTCCCCTGTTCTGCAATGACGATCATCTTGCCCTCTAACGTCTGCAACTTTCAAATGGTTTTCCCTTAGTTTGGCTTACCTTTTTAGTCATATGTCTGCCATATTCTCAGCCTCTTTCTCCTTTCTATTCACCCCAGGTTCTCTTATCTGCTCATACATATCATATGTCACAATGTACCTTAACCGTTTCTTTGTCTATTATCCACAACTGAACCATGAACTCAACAGTAGGGAATGCTCTTCTTTCCAGTTTACCCAAGGAAAACTGTTTCACAGCAGCAGCTCAGTAAATGTATGCTGAACAAATACATGAGCAGCTACAAAATATGAGAGGATTACTGGAGTATGAAGAGCACAGAATTAGCAAAAAGTAGCATAGAAATAGGTAATGGTAAGATTATGGTCTAGCTTATATGCCTTGCTGAAGAATTTGTACTTGTCTGATAGTCATTATAGAGTAGAAGTTTTTAGGCAGAAAACTGACATAAGTTTTGATTTTCAGAAGCAAATCCTGCATTCATTTCTTTATTCATATCTAAAACACCTGCCAATAGAATTACTCAAAGGACACGGATGCATTCTGATTTGCACAAACACCGGAATATTTTTTTTTACTTCTTGGTTTCAGAATTTGTGTAGCTATTTTTCTCAGCAGATTATAACAGCATGATAATGAGGCCAAGGTCATGGTTTAAATCCCTGTGTGAGTCAGACAGTGCAATAGCCACAGCTGACTATTAATCTTTGCCAGTTGTCAAATGACAACAAATACTATTTTTGACCAGAAATTGAGTGAGAGGATATGACCAGTTCATCCAAAGCTAAAAGCAACTCAAAGTGTCTGGCTCTTATAAGTCCACAGTGTCTTTCTGAATTAAAACAGTATGTTAGTAATGGCCAAAGAATACAGCACCGCCGGGGGGGGGGGGGGAGCATTATTTGCTCCTAGAAAAGAAACTGAAGATTAGTATAGTTTCATTATTGAGATTCACAACCAAGAAATATTATAAACCTTAGTGGATCTTAGTGTAGTTGGACTTTCTTGTTCAACTTTCTTTGGACCACCAGCCCCTAAATCATGACACAGAGACTTATTATTAACTATGAAAGTTTGGCCTTAGCTTAGGCTTGTCCCACCAGCTCTTATAACTTAAATTACCCCATTTCTATTAATCTAAATTCTACCACGTGGCTTTTTACCTCTCCTTCATTCTATACATCCAACTTCCTCAGTGTCTCACTGGTGTTCTGCTCACATGCCTAGATTTATCCTGAGTTCCTCTCTCTGCCCAGAAGTCCCACCTAACCTCTCCTACCTAGCTATTGACCATTCAGCTCTTTATTAAACCCATCAGAAAATGGTGACACATTTCCACAGTGTGATCAACATCTTAGTGTAAGTTTTATTAATAATTGTTGTGTATTTAGTAGTGCATGAGGTTATTTACAATTAACACATTGTAAAAAGCATACAGCAATTATATTAAAAGGTCTTGGAACAATAATCCAATCACTTTTCATTTATACTTTTATAAAGCTATCTATTTGTATTCCTGCCTAATAGTCAGTAATCATATTTGTAAACTTAGAAACAGTGTTACAGGTTGGTACTTAAAAGTATAACTTTTCTTAACTGAATCTCTTAAGTAAAACTTTGAACACAGAAATGGAAAAGCAAATGTGACTTTTATATCAAATAATTTTAAAACTTAATTTACAAAAGGATCTGGGCATTCAGTGTCAACTAAGGACCAACATCTGCTGACCTTCAAAACTAGTCAAGCAGACACTTCAAAACTGCACTTGCACTTTGGAGCATTCGGTCCAAAATGGGCTGCCTTTTCATCAAACCCTCTCCTCATGTCTCAGGGACCTATGTAGAAGAGGAAGCGGAAATACTGTAAGAGTCAGAGGGGGTGGATGGCTTCCAAGGAAACAGTGTCCTCCAGACACAACAGGACTGGTGCACATATGAACCCACAGAGACTGCGGCAGCACTCACAGGGCCTGCCTGGGTCCCAGCACTGAGAAGGGGAAGTGGGCATTAGTCCCTACTTTACTCAAGAAGCTGTCTACAATTGGTACCACTTGCAAAGAAAATATTAGTCTTCCTCACTGGAGTCTCACTGGGTATATTAACCACATTTCAGCCTAGACCCCATGCCCAGGACTAGATGGCCAATACAAAATGATATTTGTGTAGACTTTTTGTCTCATAATGCTTTGTTTGGGTAGTTTTTGTCTTCTTGATCTTTTCCTTGCATATTTTGGTTTCCAATTTTGTATTTTTGTGTGTGTGTGCTTCTTGATTTTTTTTTAACCAAGAGAAAAAAGGGCATAGAGTTGGTTGGCAAGGAGGTAAAGGAAATATGGGAGGAACTGGAGGATGAAAAAGTGTGATAAGAATATATTGTATAAGAAAAATGTTTTTCAATTTAAAAACTATGAGGGGTGGGTTGGGAGGGAGAGGCTGGAGGGGCAGGAGGAGGGAAGAGGGGAATCTTTGTATGGTATGTAAAATGAATAAAAAATTTTTCTTAATAAATAAATAAAACCTTCCTTGCTATAAAACATTGACAACTCAACTATGCATGGTGGCACACATCTTTAATCCCAGCACTTGGGAGGCAGGCAAATCCCTGAGAGTTTGAGGCCAGCCTGGTCTATGTAGTGAGTTCCAGAACAGCCATAACTACATAGACTGTCTTAAAAATCCAAACAACAACAGCAATAATAATAATAATAAATTGACAACTCACTTGGGCCCACAAGGTAATGAAAAACAGGATGAACGCCTAACATCTCTGCCTTCATTTTACACCTGTCTTCCTACCTTGAGTCACCTGCCTACCTCTCCATGTAGGCATGATAATCTCTCAGGGAGTGCCTATCTAAAAACTGATGCCACCTAACCTCGCTCACTCAGCTTCAAAACTGAAATTCAAAAACATAAGAGTAAATGGGGCTTCCTACAGCAGCATTGTACAATCTCCTCCAGACCCTAAAAGGTGTGTGGAGGGCTCCAGGTATTGTCCTAAACACAGTTTCCCAAGACAAACCACCCTGCAGTTGAGGGCAGCTATTTACATTGCCATGGGTGCAACAGAAGTACTGTCCTCCTGAGAACCAGCCTGCCCCCTATCGAGGCCACATCTGCTTGATGATGATTGACCAACACTGCCTGATTATGTATACTACTCCTTGCCCCCAGTCCCAGTTCTTCCACCATTTAAACCCAAAGCTCATGCCTATACTCCAAAAATGAACTTGGAGTCATTGGAAGAAGTCATTTCTCTTCTCAGCACATTTAAGTCTTCCCCATCCTTTTCAACTACACACTCTTTAGTTGGTGTTGGGGAGGGTAATCAAACATAGCCCACTGTGGATGCCAAAGTAATGACTTTGTTCTAAAACTCCAGTTCTATTATATATTTCCTAGTGCAAACCCAATACTACTTATGAATTTTCTGAAACAAATAAAAAATAACAAACAAGTTGAAACACCTTTTAGCTACACCTACCAATGTATAGGGAATTGAGAAGAAAGAAGCATACCATACCACGGGAATTTAATCTGTGGGACACTAGAGCACATTCTACAAGACAAAAAAATCCAGTTTTTGTTTTCAATAAACATGTGGCAAGAAAGAAATGTGGAGATGAAGAGGAAGGGATCTATATAGTTTTAGTATTTTAGTTAAGATCTAAGAGATCAACAATGAGCAGGTAGTTGGTTAACTTCATTTAGACACTAAATTAGCGGAGGCTAAAGATGGGGGCGGGACCTTTATGTAACAGAACTGGAAATTTGATGATGATAATAAGGAAGTATTTTAGGGTGATAATGGTATACTAATTGTTTTAACCAAAGACTTCGGGGGCTGGAGAAATGGCTCAGTGGTTAAGACCACTGACTTTTTCCAGGCTACTCAAGTTAGATTCCCAGCACTCACGTGGTGACTCAAAACCGTCAGCAACTCCGGTTCCAAGAGATCTGATGTGCTTCTCTGCCTTCCTCGAGCATTGCATGCACATGGTGCAGAGGCATACATTCAGACAAAACCCACACAGATAAAGTAAATATAGAAAAAGTGGGGGGAAAACTACTTAGTGCTAGCATTGGAATACCTCTGGAGAAACTGTAATATCTAGGATTTCTTCAGAATATATGAATGTGGGATTGGCCGTGGAAGATCAAGAATATGTATTTTTCTTTTCTTTTATTTATTATTTATTGACAGAGTCTCTTATGTAGCTCAAAATGGCCTTGAAATCATGGGCTACCTGCCTTAGCTACCTACATGCTGGAATTACCGGAATGTGCCACCATACCTGCCTAAAAACAATGTTCTTAGCATTTTTACAAAGAAAATCGGAGTCTCTTACATTGGATGTCATTTATTAAACAAGGAAACCAGTGGTTTCAGAAAACCCTTGATTAAGCATTCATTAGTTGACCAGTAAATTATATTGATGATTTTAACTTGTTTAATGACTTTCTCCAACCTTCTAGGAAAAACTTGTATCATTCTACTTTACAGGTTAGAAAACTAAGCATGGACTGGAGAGTCGGCTCAGTGGTCAACAGGACATCCTGCTTTCACAGAGAAGCCGAGTTCTGTTCCCAGCTGTTCACATTTGCCTGTAAGTCCAGCTCCAAGGGATCCAATGCCCTCTCTGGGCATCCTTGGGCCCTTGAACTCATTCATATATACATATAAATACACAGACAACCACACATATACATAGTTAAAAATACTAAAGTGTCCTGGAGAGAGAGATCAACTATAAAGAGTATCAGCTGCTCAAAAGACCTCAGTTCGATTCCCGGCACCCATATAGCAGCTCACAACCGTCTGTTGACTCTAGTTCCAGAGGATCCAGTGCCCTCTTCTGGTCTCCAAGACACCAGGCATGCAAGTGGCACATATACAGCAAAACACCCATTTATATAAAATTATAGATAGATAGATAGATAGATAGATAGATAGATAGATGGCATGAATATAAAAAATAAAATTTTAAAACCGCCTTTTAAAGGTTATGTGTGTGTGTGTGTGTGTGTGTGTGTGTGTGTGTGTATACACACATACATATATACAGTTTCTTTAAAAAGCAAAGGAGACCGAGCTGGAGAGAGCTTGAGTGGTTTAGCCCAAGGAAGTTATGTTCAAAGATTATTTTTCAAGACTAGACCTCTAGGCTACCTATCTAGTATGTGAACCACTATGCTCTGTTGCTTAATGTGATATGTGATATATATATATATATATATATATATATATATATATATATTCTTTTTCCCTAACTAAGATCCAGGCACACTTTCTTTGTAATTCCTGGAACCTAGTAAACAGCATAAAATAGTTGCATTTAACATAACACACTCCCTGATCACTAACATTTAAAATGTTAAAAAAAAATTTTTAAGAGAAACAAATGTGTAGTTAAGGTGATCAAAAATAAAATGCTTGATGCTATCCCACTTTTCCAAGGTCAGTCCTGGTTTAATTTGTTGCTCAGTTACGATTGTAACTACTTCCATCCCCAAAGCATCCCTGATAATACCTCATATTATATAGTCATATGAAATTTGTCGGAACATGATGCACAATACAAACTGTTATAGAAATCCTTATAAAATTCAGTATATTCCTAAAATAAAGGTCAATGTCCTAACCATCCAGTAAATATAACACATGCTAGATATTTAAAATAAAGTTAATTAATTCCTCATTAGAAAAGAATTAACGACTAACTGGCTTATGCTTTCCCACAGGACAATTTTTTTTTATACCAGCTGGAATACTCACAATGAAGATACATGCAAAAAAAAAAGTCTCAAACTGCCCCTGGGGGGGGGGGGGGGTGAAAGATAAACATCAACATAGAGAAGTCATCAGCATAAACCTGACACAAAGTAACAAAGTGACACTGGTAACAAACTTTGCAACTGAGGAAAAATACTGCCCTTTGTATTAAAGCATGTCCGAAGTAACCATAGGCTCTTTGAGCAAAAGTTAGGAATTTAGAGTGGGCTGCAACCCAGACATCCCAGGCAAGGGTAGCTTTCAGAGACAGACGGGGCACTGCAGTCTGTCTGTCTCCGAGCAAATTAGTGTTGCAATTTAATTCCCTGTATAAACTAGCACCAGGTGGGGCCTGTACAGGGTGATTACAGCAGCTCTCATGAATGGACTGATCTACTCATTTGATTAATGGGCTGATGCAGGAGTTAATAAGTGGATTATCTCAAGAGTGGGTCTGCCACTTGGTCTAGGACTCGCAGACTGTCTATCTGTCTCTTACCAGGTGATACTCTGCACCACTTTGTCACTTTGCCAGCAAGAAGTCCACCACCAGATAGGGCCCCTCTTTACCTTGGGCCAGAATTACAAGTACAAAATAAACCTGCTTGCTTTCTAACTCATCCAGAATGTGGTTTGTGTTGTTAGCAACATAAAACAGACCAGGGCTAGGGGACTGGTCTTCCACAGTGTGACCAGCTGCTGCTTCAAGTGTCTCCTTCTGCCTACAAGGATCGAATTAGTCTTATCTAGATGGTGCCTGATCCAACTGCTTTCGTCCATGTCCTTTACTCTGCCAGACACCGTGAAATTCAAGAAACCACATCCTCGATCTGATGAAAAGAGACACAGAGCTTACTATCAGCCTGTACTGATGGGACTGCATTCCTAATTACTGCACTCTCTCTCTGATTAGCGTCATATAACACTAAACTGGACAGGAGATAGAAAAGAGCCCTGTCATTTCCCACGATGGAAAGGACTAGCAGGAAAAGAACTAAGAATAACTTGGTTTATTGGTCTTTATCTTGCTGATGAAGGGAAATCTAGTTCATCTCAATGCCAAAAGGAGAAAAATAAGTTTATTATGTTTATAAATTGCATATTCTATTTGCCTAGTAGGTATCAAGAAAATCATCTCTGTGTCAATCATTTTGAGAAAGCCATTGGATTTCGAGTGTTTCCATTTTTCTCTTATAAGATACAAGACCTCCACAGAACCAGCAAGATTCTCTCACTATTCAAACATAACAAGTCAAATACAGTTATGAGTTGATACATTTGAAATGTGCTATTCATTCATCAAGCATATGTTGGCAACTATTGAAAATAACATATTCAAAATACATGCTCACCCTCAGAAAGTTCTCAGTCAAGTATAGAAATCAATGTAAAGGTTTATACTTCATCATAGCACATGCAGTGGGAGAGGTGTCTATAAATGTCCCTGAGAATACAAAGAGGCTGTCTCTGTTATGAGGAAACAGGAGATTTTCAGATGGATCTTTTTTATTTCAGATTTGTTTATTTTATGTGTATGAGTGTTTTGCCTGCGTGACATATGTGCACCATGTGTCCACGCTGCCTGAGGAGGTCAGAAGAGAACATCAGATCCTGGAACTGGAGTTCTGGAGAGCTGTAAACCACCATGTGGGTTCGAGGACCCACAACTGGGTTCAGTGCTCTCGACTGCTGAACCACCTCTCCATCCCCCTCAATTAGATCTTTATAACCAAGAAGAAGAGGATATTAAATAGAGAAACAAAAGGAACACAGGAGGTTGCAAATTATCTTGTCTGACTTAAGGGTGTAGATTTTTAAGAGATTAAGAAGTTGCTGTTAATAGGACTGGAAACTAAGATGGGCAAATCTATATCTTCTATTGTGTACTAAGACATTTAGACAGCATCCTGCAAGAGGTGCATGAAAATTGCCTCTTCAGGTCACATTAAAATATAGCTGATAGCCAGGCATCATGACCCCAACCTGCAATCTCAGCACTCAGGAGGCGAAGGCAGGAAGACAGGGAGTTCAAAGCCACTTTGGACTACTTATCTCAATAATAACAAAGGCCTTATCTTTGTTATTAAACCTTATCTCAATAATAACAAAAGGACATTCATCAGTCTATTGGTTATTTTTCCTCTTGCTAATTATTCTATTTAAACTCATAATAGTCTAAGATTAAGATACTACTAAGTTGTCTGAAATAATAGCTCTAGTCAAAGCTACAATAACCGCAAATAGCTAAATTTAAATTTCTATTTATTCATGACTGTATTACTCAAAGTTAAATATTAAAAACTTCAGTTCCTCAGTTATACTAGCTCATTTTAAATATTCATTGATGTATGTAGCTAGGAGCTTTCATTTTGTACATCACCAGTATAAACATCTCCACCCTTGAGCAAAATGTTTCCTATACATCATTGATGAAAGATCAGCTAACCATCTACATAACAATGAGTCCACATTATGAAAAACATACAATTGCCTTTATTTCTTTTTAATTTTAAAGTGCATATATTTATTCTTGTGGGGGATTTTAAGACTTAAAAAATACAACCACCTATGAATTTAGAAATTAGTAAACTCTAATGAAGGTGAGAATCTTAGCAGGCTCAACAACATCATTTTCCTTTGAGAAACAACACCAAGGTTTGGAAATCTCAGAAGAGCATAACACCCTTGAGGGAATGAGCTCATTTGTAAGTTAGTCTGTGAGAATGATGACAGATATACTCCTCACATGTAAGCAATAGGTAAATAGGCTCAATTCCAAAGCTGCGTGCAATTGCCACTACTAGTTTAGTCAAGAAGAAGAGTGGAGTACAGAACCACAAATTTCTGTGGAGTCTGTCCCAGGGCTTTTCCTGAGATCAGTAGAGAAGAATCCTCTAGCACCTTCAGTAATGCTAAAGGAAAAATCAACACACAAAAGGCAATTTACAGGCTGATGTAACTAGAAAATACAGAAGTAGCTAAAATTTCAAAATGGGTTGATACAGGATACATATATCTACATACAAACATAATCTATCCATATATTACAGAAGCATCTACACACACACACACACACACACACACACACACACACATACACTCTAGGGGTTCAACATCAGTCTTGATCTACACTTTGTTGTCCATGCTGTTGACTTTTTTTGGTGGGGTGGTTTCAAGACAAAGTATCTCTGTGTAACAGCCCTGGCTGTCCTGGAACTTGCTCTGTAGACTAGGCTGGCCTCGAACTCACAGAGATCTGATGGGTGATGTCATTCTGTAAGCTTTGAATATGTGTTACTCTGATTGGTTAATAAATAAAGCTGTTTGGCCAATGGTGAGCAGAATAAGGTTAGGCGGGACATTCTAACTAGAGAGAGAGGAAGAAAGAGAGAGAGCAGAGGAGACAGTTGTTAGCCACCACCAGGAGAAGCAAGATATAAAGATACCGGTAAGCCACAAGCCACATGGCAAAGTATAGATTTATAGAAATGGGTTAATTTAAGATGTAAGAGCTAGCTAGCGAGAAGTCTAAGCCATTGGCCATGCAATTCGTAATTGATATAAGCCTCCATGTGTTTACTTGGGTCTGACCAGCTACAGGACTGGACGGGACACAGGAAAACTTTCAGCTACAGAGATCCTCCTGCTTCTGCCTCCCAAGTGCTGGGATTAAAGGTGGGCACCACACCCACCCAGTTTATGGTGTTGACTTGAATAACCATTTTATTCATGATATAAAATAGCTGAAAAAATGGGAATAGCTTGTCCATGTCTGAGCTAGTCTCTTTGCATACGAAGCACCTCTCCTAAGACCAGAGCAGGTCATGCTTGGGTGACATAGGTGTGACTATCTGAACTGTAGCAAGGTAGCGAAATATTCTGGGCCACCAAAACAACATAAGATGTTGGGAAAACCAAACCATTTACTCTGTCACCAGTAAAACAATGTTGACTGCTACTTAGTTTTCACTAATATCAATCAAAAAACCTTTACACTCCAGGTGATTTTTATTCAATAATAAAACACACAGTGAAATCCATAAGTGGAGAGATGATCTTGGTTTCAGACTCACAGATGAAAACCCCGTGAAGGCTGCATAAGGAAGAAAATAGTGGCATGAAAGTGGTAGATTTTGTATTTTGGGTGTAGTCACATGCGTGTGCATATGCGTGCACACACACACACACACACACACACACAATTGGGGAAGTAGACCAAAAAGATACAATTAATTGGTCACGTTACTCTAGTTACCACAATTTTTGGCACCAAATTCCACTATAAGTGAATAGATTTGAACAGGATTTGTTACTTTGTTCTCTTCAGTTTTCACATTTCATGCCAAAATTATTTCCCCCAGCTTCAATTTCTCCTAAATCATTCTGTACACAGATACCAAATCACCCCTTTAAAATAATACTTCTTGGGCTGAAAGCATGGCTCAGTGGCCAGAGTGGCTACTGGGGGCTTGTGGGCCAAGCAGTCTAGCAGAAACAATGAGCTCCAGGTTCAGTGAAAGAGCCTGTCTCAAAAAATATGGACATCCGGCCTCCTACACACATACATGTACACTCACATACATGACACATGGATAAATATATGAATAAACAAGCAAAATAAATAAAAATAAAATATATAAAGCACTATTCTTACAAGAGAAGAAAACATTACTGGAAAATGCCAGCTCTGAGGTAAGAATGCCACTTAAAAGCTATTCTTCTTCTGTAAAAACAAGGAAATTGTACTTCATTAAAGACTTCAATAATTAAGTGGGTTGATATGAACATAATGCCCAACACATGAGTGCTCAACATAAATACATTTTGATTCTTAAATTCCCCAACCAAAACCCATTAATTGATCTTACTTACATAAAGCCCCAAATCTATGTCCCAAATCTGTATTTTTCTTCATCAGCCTTAATTTAAGCATTAGCCTTTCTATTTCTTAAGGTGATTTTCCTCACATGGTATAAACCTATCCCGTTCATTTAGTCATACCTGCTCCTTTGAACTCTTTGTGGTTTTCTAATTCTCACAACCTGAAGTGCTCTTTGAACAGGACTTACTATTGACAATTATTTGCAATGGAAATGATGACAGATTCAATACTTTGTATACAAATACTTTGCTATTTCTATACAAATATTTTATTAGTGACAATTGCCCATTATACATTTTACTAAAATGTTACGACTTGACATGTGGATCACTGGTGAGTATTTAATAATACAGGCTTCATCGTGCAACTGGCATTTTCATTTTTTAATTCAGATATGATTGGCCAGAAACATTTAGAAATTCCACTTGAGATTCTACTTTTTTGCCACAAAAGAAAACAATAAAGGCATTTATCTACCTTTGACATACTGTCTTGTTTATAAATTGACATCATTATAGCTCATACAACATTTTTTCTCTCTTCTAAGGGAACACACTCCTAACAATACTACATGAAAGAAGACTGCAAATAAAATTAAATCCAACAGAGCAGCATAGCCAAGTGGAGGTGTGAAGGACCGACCACGCTAAGTGGAGGGGGATGGGACTCATTTCTAAAGAAGAGGTGAAATAAACAATGAGCACACAAATAACCGCTGCAGTTTCTCCTCAAATCTCAAAAAGAAAACGCGTTCTTAGAACATAGTTCTAATAGTTTCTGTCTTTTTCCACTGTATTAAAAAAAATCTTTGAGAGTAGGAAAAATGCTTTATTCTCCTTGATATTCTCATACTCTTTAGCATTGTGTGTTCCAAACCACTGAATGTTTCATGAACTTCAGTTAGTCAGTGAGCTCACTAATAAACCAGTGTCAGTAATGCTTTAACTCTAATGTGTTTACACTTGAAGAAAAACATGGAAGCATAGAAATCAGATTTTCTTCACCTGTTGATTTCCCCCCTTTGGCTTTTAGCCTTTATTGTTGTTGTAATAAGAATGTTGAAAACATTTTATTAAATCCTGTTATGCAAATTAATGAAACATCATTTCACATTTCTATAAGTTTAGCTTGCCTTTTTTAAATGAATGTATAAATTTAACTTAGAAAAATGATGATGTACTTCTAATTCAGATTGTAGGAGGTCATAATGTTCTACTTACTAATCATATTTTACTTCACTCCTTTTATGTATCTGTGAGAGAATTATTCTGTTGTTAATGTGTGTTATGGATAGCATAATTAAAGTCAGCTGCTGCTGCTGCTGCTGCTGATGATGATGATGATGGTGATGATGATGATGGTGGTGGTGATGGTGATGATGATGGTGATGATCACAGAATGCTCAAGAAGTTGACAGATATCTCAACTTCAGCAAGGAAGTTTGGCTAACTCATTTCAATTAACATAATTACAGTAAACTGCTTTGGAGAAGGTATATTGTTTTTGGTTGGTTTTACTCTTTACTCTTTGAGGATCCCACCACCCAGCTCTCAAATAAATCACACATGGAGACTTGTTCTTCCTTATAAATGCCTGGCCTTATCTTGGCTTGTTTCTTGCCAGCTTTTCTTAACTTAAACGATCCTGTCTATCTTTTGCCTCTGGGCCTTTACCTCTCTCTATTTCTATATACCTTTCTTTACTTCTTACTCTGTGTCTTGCTATGTAGCTGGGTAACTGGTAAAGTCCTCCTCTCCTCCTTTTCTCGATTCTTGCTCTCCTCTGCCCTGATCTTTCCACCTCTTTACTCTCTCTGCCTGCCAGCCCAGCCTATCCTTTCTCCTGCTTCACTATTGGTTGTTCAGCTCTTTTTAGACCAATGAGATATTTTAGACAGGCAAAGTAACAGCTTCACAGAGTTAAACAAATGCAACATAAAATAATGCAACACTTCTTTGCATCATTAAACAAATATTCCACAGCATAAGTGAATGTAACATATCTTAAGATAATATTCTACAATACTATATACATGAGCTAGAAACCTAAACTGAATAAAAAGATGCTAGTTGTCTTAGTTAGGACTTTATCATTGTGAAGAGATACCATGACCGTGGCAACTCTTATAAAGGAAAAATATTTAATTGGGGTGGCTTTCAGGTTCAGAGGTTTAGTCCGTCATCATGATGATGGAACATGGCAGCATGCAGGCAGACATCATGCTAGACAAGGGGCTGAGAGTGGAGAAGGAGTTACATCTTGATCCTTCAGAAAACAGGATGTGATCTGAGACACTGGGAGTGGCTTGAGCATATATGAGACCTCAAAGCCCACTCCCACCTGACTTCCTCCAACAAGGTCATACCTACTTCAACAAAACCTCCTAATAGTGCCACTCTCCATGAATTTATGGGGACCAATTACATTCAGAGAACCATATTCCACTGTTTAGCCCCATAAGCTTGTAACCATATCATAATGCAAAATGCATTTAGTCCAACTTCAAAAGTCCCCATAGTCTACCACAGTCTCAACAACATTTAAAAGTACAAAGTTTAAAGTCTCTTCTGAGATTCATGTAATCTCTTAACTGTAATACCCTAGAAAATCAAAATAAAAAAAAAATCATATATTTCCAACATGTAATGGCACAGGACATACATAACTGTTCCAAAACATAGGGAAGGGAGCATAGTGAAGAAATACTGGACCAAAGCAAGACCAAAAATTAGCTGGGCAAACTCCAAACTCTGCACCTCCATGTCTGATGCTCCTCAGATCTCCAACTCCCTTCAGCTTTGTTGACTACAATACACTTCTTTCTCTTGGGCTGGTTCTACTCCCTGTTGGCAGCTTTCCTCAGCAGGTATCCCATGGCTCTGGCATCTCTAACATCTTGAGGTCTCCAAGGCAATCCAGGCTTCACCTTCACAGCTTCACACAATGGACTCTCTAGGCCTCCATTCAAGGACACCCCTGACACATGCCTGGCCTCAGCAGCTTTCCTTAGTCATTGAGGAATATTCCATAACCCCTTTCCTCTATCCTTAAAGCCAGACCATGTGGCCAAAGCTGCCAGGTTCTGCTGCTTACTGGGCCTGGAACATGGACCCCTAGTTCAATTATGTCTTCACCAGCTTTCTGTTTTCGATGGTTTCCTTCACAGCCTAAGCTTGGCTGTCCTGACAATGGATCTGTAGATCAGGCTGACCTTGAACTCAGAGATCTTTCAGATACATCTTTACCAGCTTTCTGTTTCAATGGTTAAATTCACTGTCTAAGCTTGGCTATTCTGGAACTTGCTCTATAGATCAGGCTGGCCTCAAATTCAGAAACCTGCTAGCCTCTGCCTCCCAAGTGCTGGGATTAAAGGCATGCACCACTGCACCCAGCTCTAAGCTTTTCTTTAATTCCTTTCCACAAGTTAGAAACTTAGCTGGGTGGGATCTTGCCCTGAAGTCACCACTCCCTTTATTCCATTTCTTAATCTGTTTATCTCCTTAAACACAAAATTTAGCTCTATTCCACTTCCTGGTGCTCCTTTTCTCCTCAAAGTTTACCTTTTGTAATTTACCATGCTCAGTTTGCTCCTTTTCATTATAAATCTTCATTAGAGTTACCACTAATAGCCATGTGATAGAATTTATACTAGGCTGTTTTGAAGTTTCCTCTGCCAATGGAATTAATCCAAAACTCTTCAGTTAGCCTCAGGCAGATTCTTTGGACAAGGGCAAAAGGCAGCCACATTCTTCACCAAAATCTCTAGGCCACATATTAATAGTCTTTTCCTCTGAAACCTCTTGAGCCAGGCCTCCTCAGTTCATCAAATCACATTCAGCACCACTGTCTTCCATGCTCCTACTAGTATGGCCCATTAAGCAGCACTTAAAATATTAAACCACTTTTCTAATCCACAGTCCCAAGGTCTAGATTCCTTCAAACAAAAGTGTGGCCAGGCCTATCACAACAATACCCTACTCCTGGTACCAACTTCTGTCTTAGGGTTTCTACTGCTGTGACAAGACACCATGACTACAGCAAATCTTAAGGAAAAACAGTTAATTGGGGTGACTAAAAGTTTCAGAGGTTTCAGTCCATTATCCTTATGGTGGGACATGGCAGTGTGCAGGTAGACATGGCGCTGGAGAAGGAGCTAAGAGTGGAAAAGGAGCTATATCTTGATCCCTCAGGCTACAGGAAGTGGTCTGAGACATTGGACATGGTTTGAGCATGTATGAGACCTCAAACCCCACCCCCACAGTGACACACTTCCTCCAACAAGGCCACACCTACTCCAACAAAGCCACATCTCCTAATAGTGCCTCTTCCTATGAATTTATGGGAGCCAATTACATTCAAACTACCACACTAATTAACCTGAGAAGTTTAAACCAGCACCTAAAACATGGTCCACGTATGAGTGAGCATGGCAAGAAAACAGCTCTTTCTGGGAGTAAACAGGATGCTCCCTCACATGGGGGCAGTGAAATGAAAGGTAAGGAAACAATGCTTGTAAAGTTGGCCTAAGTCTTTAAGGGTTACTATATCTCATCATCAAGAACTTATATGTGGAGCAGGTGAGACGGCTCAAGTGGGTAGAAACACTCACTATGCAAGCCTGACAACCTGAGTTTAATCTTTGGATCCCACAGGAGAAGAGAACCGACTTTTGAAAGTTGCCCTCTGACTGACATGTGTACGGCATGACATTTACATGTGTGCACACTCAGTCATTATTAATAACTAATTTTTCCAAAATTAAGAAGCTTGTATCTGTCATACTTGGTTTTTTTAATTTTCTGTATTATCTTAATACTCATTACAATTTCAAAAAAAAATACTTATTTCTTCTGTTCACTCTGATTTGGGTCAGAGTTGAGTACAAATCCTCCCGGGAAAAGATGAAGGGAAGTGAAAGAATTAGCCTCTCCCCTACAGGTTTCCCTCCAGACTTTCCAATGAATGAACCTTGGAAGTTTTTATGTTTTAGCTTTTGTGAGAAAAGGATATTACATATCTTCAGCATAAATGGTTATTACTGAGTGTGTTAGCTTGTGATTTCTCTAAGATGCAGGAAATGTGTAGAAAAAAACATGGGGACACTTTAACCATTGCCACAATCATGAGTGGAATTATAGATCTCCATCATGGCCTGCTTAACTCCCCTCCCCCATCCTCCCGCCGTGTGTGTGTGTGTGTGTGTGTGTGTGTGTGTGTGTGTGTGTGT
>CABHPQ010173449.1:20239-47045 GCA_902168405.1 Peromyscus aztecus
GGCCTGCTGACTGAAACAATGTACTTTCACTTGGGAGGGAAGCAAAGTGTCTTATCTCAGCCATTGTTACTCAAGGCTTCTCTCTTCCAGCTGGACCTAACCAAATCAAAACAGAAACAAGTACCTCTTCTCTCAATCAGAACAACACACTGCCAGTTTCCCATCGTTTCTTTGGGCAGGGATTATTTATACAGGGGGAAAAGTCCCTTCAAACACCACATACAGATACCTTACAGAAGCATATGGACATATGGAAACCGAAGTGGTCTGAGAGGGACAGATTCATGTCTTCTCTCATAGGCAAATGCTGAGGCTTGCGCTTAGTCGTGACATGATGCACAGAATTCCCACTTCTTTGTATTTACTTCTCTCACTGTTACCTATGGCTTTGTCCTTCTCCTCTCCCCTCCTCCTCCTCCCTCCTCCTCCCCTCCTCCCCTTCCTCTTCATCTTGATGTTTTGTTAATATATGTAAGATAAGCATGTAAATCACATGCATTCCTTGTTAATTCCTCATATATTCTAGTTCTTGTTACTAATATCATTTTCTTATATACACAGTCGTGCTTATTGAATAGCCCAGGTCCCATTAGAATGTTTCACACCGAAACTAAGGTTTTATTTAGTGGCTTATGCTTTAAAAATCATTGAGAACCCCCATGGTGTTGATACTAAATCCATTAATTTAATCATTTGGTTATTCACAGATACTAGAGAGATATCTACCAGACCCTCACTCTACTAGGCAGCCCAAATAGACTCACAAGACCACTCCCAAGAGAGACAAGCTTGACCTCTATGTCATCATCAAGTTCCCCTGACCACAGAGTCAGCCATGAAGCAGACAGAGGCAACAACTCACGGTGTTCATTGTGGATGTCAAGACCAACAAGCACCGTATCAAACAGGCTGTGAAGAAACTCAATGATGCTGAAGTAGTCAACGTCTGATGGAGAGAAGAAGGCATGTGACTGGCTCCTGATTACGGTGTTTTGGATTTTGCTAGCAAAATTAAGATCTGTTCAAAATTTTAAATGTATAGGTCATATTTATTATAAGGTATCCACAAAATACTTCAAATTGAACATGAATTAAGGAAATGCATTAGTTTTATAACAACATAGTGTTGTGGGATATTTGTACCCTGTGTGAAGGTATATTTGCTGTGATTGGTGTAATAAAGAGCTGAGCAGCCAATACCTAGACAGGAGGTATAGGAAGGATTTCTGGGGAGAGAAAGGAAGAGGAGGAGAATATAGATGCACAGGAGACCCCAGGAGACAGGGAAAGGAAATAAGGGGTGCAAGATATAAGAGAGGCAATGTCATGTAATGGAATGTAGACTAATACAAATGGGTTAATTTAAGTCATAAGAGAACAAGCCTAAGCTATAGGCTGAGGTTTCATAATTAATAAGAAGTCTCTATGTGAGACTCCTTATTTGTCAGCTGGCAGTCCAAAGAAAAATCTTTTACCTCTGGCGCCCAACATGGGGCTCGAATATCCACATACGGCCTGAGAAAGTAGCCTTTTGGGTAGATTTGGCATAGAGAGGTGCGGCTCTTTTAAGAGGCCCTGCTATGCAGCAAAGCACTTGAGCAGCCAGCATACTGGTAAAAATGCCTGCTGCACCATGACGCCGCAGCTCCCCAGAGCTGGGGCAGTAAACTTGCTGGCATGAGGTGAGGCTCTCAGAGAACCAAGGGGGTGGAGCCAGCCACCAGAGCTGTGTAGCCACTTATGGTTTGCCTCACAATCAGAGAAGATTGCAAACGCACAGTAAACAGTCCAGACCAAGAAAACCTTTAAACGGATACAGGAAAAAAAAAAAAAAAAAAAAAAGAGGGGGGCGTATAGACTGTCATAGAAAAAATAAATAATTTAAAAAAATAAAGTCTTTAAAGAGAGAGTAAAGTAATATTTAAAAAAGCCTTATGAAGATGGAAAATACACAGGGTGTCTGGGTAATTTGTTGACTTTAAATTTTTTAAAGCTAATGAACAGAAAACAATAGCTGCTGAGAAACATTGGGTTATAGAAACTGCTAAATTAAACCAACCTATATATTTTTAAATGTCTTAACTTCAAAATGGAAGTCATAAAATATGTCGTGTTGGGGGAGAGGTTATGCCTTTGTTTCCACAGGAAACAACAAGTTATGGCTCTCTTCAAAATTAATGAAGATCAGATTTGATCAGGGGAGACCTCCTGAAAATCTTGACTACAGACATGAAAAAAGAAACCAAGAAAGACTACAGGACAGATAACATATATGCTAATCCTTTGACATGCTATCAGCTCTTAAACTGGATAAGACATGATAAAGTTTATTAGCTACAGAATCCTTATGACTTATTATTACATGTCATCCTTTCATATGGCATGGATAGAGGTTTGGTTGTACAGTCCTAACAAAGACTATTGGGGTCCAGCCCCTAAATAGCCTTTTCCCAGGGTCTGTGGAAGAATCCAACAACCAGCTGAGGATCTAACCTTAGCTATATCAAATGAATCTAAGCAAACCGAGCTCTTTAGTCCATTCATTTTATTCTTTTTTTTTTGAGACAGGGTTTCTCTGTGTAGCTTTGCACCTTTCCTGGATCTCACTCTGTAGACCAGGCTGGCCTTGAACTCATAGAGATCCACCTGCCTCTGCCTCCTGAGTGCTGGGATTAAAGGCGTGCGCAACCGCTGCCGCCACCACCACCTGGCATCACTTCATTCTTCTAGGTCAATTCTATCTACACAGCTTTATTTTTGTTCTCATACTTAGCTCCTCTCTGTCCCTTCTTCTACTGTTCTCTCATTGTTCTATCTAGTTATTTCCACCTTTGTTCCCCTAGTCTCTGAAATTTCCAGTTTATATACCCATACAGTCAGCAATTCTCTGACCGAAGCAAGGCACAAGGCTTTGAATTCTATCAGGGTCATAAAGGCAGATAAGAGTTTACATTAGGCATGACAGTCAGGCTTTCTTTATGACTCAATGGCAAACTCTTAAAGGGAAAAGGTCAAATGAGAGGGAGACAGACCTAGACCTAGAATCAATTAGGGAAAATCCAAGAAGGGAAAAGGAGGGATCCATATCTAATACTGCATTCCTAAGTGTGGTTAGATAATAAGCTGATTAGTAAACCAAGGTGAAAGTAAAAGGAGTTAAGAATTTGTTAGTTGCCAGGTGGTGGTGGCGCATGCCTTTAATCCCAGCACTCGGGAGGCAGAGCCAGGCAGATCTCTGTGAGTTCGAGGCCAGCCTGGGCTACAGAGTGAGTTCCAGGACAGGCACAAAGCTTCAGAGAGAAACCCTGTCTTGAAACAAAACCAAAACAAACAAACAAAAAAAAAAAGAATTTGTTAGTTCAACGTTAGCTTGGGGCAGCACTTTCCTATGTGCTGGCAGGGGAAGTGTTCTGGGTTGCTAGGCATCCTGCATCACAGCATGTAGCACCTGGTTTGGAAAAGCCCTTTCCTTCTGAGTTAATTGTTAAAGGGATATCCCTAGTTTAGAACTAGGGATAACATTTGTCTATGGGAAAGAGGAGAAATTTAAGCTTAATTTGCACAAGAAACAAAACTTTGTGTCTTAACATCCACCTGGCCTTGGCTGTTGTCTCGGTGAAAATGTTTACCTTACCTCAGGAAGTAGCAGATAGTCTGAATACTTACCTATCTGCAGTCTGTCCTTAGATGTTTGAGAAGTATCTCAGATAAAATACTTTTGTCCAAAGATGGCCCTGGCCAGAAGTTTGCTAATGAAGATAATTATAGAAAGGCAGACTTCAGAGTCTAATGATAAAAGGGAGAACAGAGGCCTGAAAAAAGGGGTCTTGACTGTGTGACTGCTGTCAGCACAGTTGGGGATGTTATCCAAATACCTCAATAGTATAGGGAAATTGTGCCCAATGGATGATCAACCACACTGTCAGAAGTTCTCGGGAAAAGAATCAAATGGGAAAGCTACAATAGCACACAGGAAATTCACTGCAGGAAACAGCTAATACATTCAAAAGCCAGTATCACCAAGACTGCTTGAGTTTTGGCTTTATCCTCTGGAAGAGTTCTTGACTCTTCCAGGCAATAGCTTTTGGCATTGTCAACTGAATTCCTACTTCATATTTCTGTGGCTCGCAGCACAGTCCAAACTCATAAAGTTAACATATGCCTTTTACCTGTTCAAACATAAAACAAAAAAATCATCTTTTTTGTTTGTTTGTTTGTTTTTGTTATGTTTTTTGTTTTTTGAGACAGGGTTTCTCTGTGTAGCTTTGTGCCTTTCCCGAAACTCACTCTGTAGCCCAGATGGGCCTCAAACTCACAGAGCTCCGCCTGCCCCTGTCTCCTGAGTGCTGGGATTAAAGGCATGTGCCACCACCGCCCGGCACAAAAAAAAAATCATCTTTAATTGACTTGTGCACACTGCACATTCCATATTTGTATTAGTACAGATATATATGTTACCTTTAAAAGTTTATGTGTTTTCAGGAAAAATGACCGGACACCAGCAAAGACAAGTAGCCCAGGTGATCCAGCCTCTCAGAATGCCTCTGTTGCAGTTTCCTCAAAATTCTACATCCAGAATAGCTTCAAAGCTGCTAGGTGAGATGGTTCAGCCTCACAAACTATCCAGCCAAGACTTGAGATAGGCTCTACACTTTCCCATAACATAGAGACTAAACAAAAAATAATACAGCTAGCTCTCCCAGGACTTGACCATTATCCCAATTTTCTCAGGATCCCTTAAAGATGCCTGCACATTTTATGTACCCCATAGTAGGTTTCTCTGCTGACACAGTAAGCCAGATCAAGCCCAGTAAAAAAAGTAAAAGACCAGGTTTATTGGGCAAAGCATTCCTGAGAGACCTTCCAGCCCCCAGAAATGGGGGTGGGGGCAGGAAAGAAATCACATGGTTGCTCTGAAGGAGGGGGTTAAATACCCTGTAGACATAGGGTCAGGAAATGATGCATTCTCCACAAGCTGGGTTTGTGCCCCATCATGGTAGATGGGGTCTTGAGCAGCTGGCAGCCTTGGGGGAGGAGCCACCACGATCACAACTGAGAAAGCAGAACTGGTTGTTTTGGGTGGTTTCTGAGAGGACAGGGTTTGGAGAGAGAGAACTGGGGCCAAGCTGGAGATTCCAGCCAAACATCCCAACCTTCTTGGATATATGAGTGCTGGTCCAAGTCTGACTACTTCTTGTTGGCATGGGTCAATGTGGGGAGGGAGAGTCGGGAGTCAATGGGCTCACAATCAGCAGGAGGTATGGGTGAAGAAGCATTCAGTTAACTGCCATCCTGGGGACATCAGGGATCTGTCCCTTGAGGAAGTGAGTTGCTAGAGAAAAAACTAGATTATTACCACCAGCCCTACGAATGGGGCTAGCCATGGGAAGAGTGATGACTGCCAGAAAGAATGCAATGGAGAGGTGCCCTGGTTGTATTGACCAAGTTCTCCAGACAGTTTGTGGAGTGACTCGATGTGAGTTTCCACCAGGCCAGATTCCTTGCTACAGCGGCAGCACTCTTTCCCCAGGAACCTGCAGGTGTCTGTCAGACAGCTGGAACAGATTCACACCTTGGTGTCACAGCAAAGGCTACGGCTCCAGGTTAAAAGGCATGAACATTTTTCCTGTGTCTACAGGGCGTGGTTATATCCTGATGAAACACACCTTTAAGTTTATACTTAGAAGACAACCTTGAAAGGAAAATCTTGAGCTTGTGGCTGAATAGTAAATAGTCAGTGCTCTATCAGTTTATCAGAACTCCATTTATCAATGCTAAAACTCTGAACCTCCAAAATTCCAGTGTAGTGATAGCATGGAAAGCCTGAAACATCTTTACATATTTTAATGGAAAGTTACATCTGAAACTTGTTTATCCTTTATTATGAATGAAGCCTGTGAACAAGGCAAACCTGTCTGTATTTTTAACATGAAATTTCACTAATGAACTAACTAATGAACTACCAAGGTCATTGTAGCCTTGGGGGATCTGAGGAGAGCTGTTAAACTGGCAAAGCTATCAGTGCCCTAGTCATGAAACACCATCAGATCTAAGGATAAATTTCATCTGAGGAAGCAGAAGTGAAGTAGTTTCTAAATCTACTAAAAAACGACAGAGACTTACCTGCTACCCAGACAGCTATCCCAGGTTCCTCTGTGGTCATTGGGGACAGAGGTCTGAGGGCAATATCAGTCGTCAGCTGCCAGGCCTAGAAGATCTGACAGACTTTCCTGTGGAGTAGGAATTTGGGGAGACCAACCTACCTTGTCTTGGCAAAGTGGGGTAGTCAATTCCCCAGTGTCCTGCTTGTCCACAGTATGGACAGAGTCTCTTTTTTTTTCCTTTTTTGAGACAGGTTTTCTCTATAGTTTGGGTGCCTGTCCTGGATCTCACTCTGTAGATCAGGCTGGCCTCGAACTCTCAGATATCTGCCTGGCTCTGGCTCCCGAGTGCAGGGATTAAAGGTGTGTACCACCACCACCACCACCACCCAGCTCTGGACAGAGTCTTGGCAGCAGTTGAGGTGAAAGGCAGTTTTTTTCTGCTCTGTGACTGGCTTTGCTGCATTTAGCAAGCTCCAGGTGGAAGTTCTTCTGCACCCATCCATCTTCTTTGGAGGAGATAGGGGTGCTGTCCGGAGCTGGCATGTCTCTATCACAAAAGGCTTTTTCATTAAATGTCACATTCTCAGATCTCTGAAGCATTTAAGGATCATTATTTGTTAGTTATATCTAAACTAGACAAATGTTGTTTGTTTTTAGTTACTTGTTTAGGCTTAACTTTGAGAGCATATATATGTTAAAACTGAACACATCAAAGGAGTTGATCTTTTATGAGGTGACTGATGGTTAACTTGTATGTCTTATGATATTAGGATTTTATAGCTTTATCCCTGTTAAGATTAGGCTTAAAAAATATCAATTTCTGGATGGAAAGCTCTTTTACTATCAAGATAAGGCTTTTAATTCATAAACACAGTCCACAAAAAGACTGGGATCTTTCCTGATCCTTTTATATAGTACACCATTATAGAACACAACAGTTTTCTGTATGACTTAGTTTACCAAACTAGCTTCAGCTTAACCATATTACTAAGAGTAAGGAAGTTAGACATCCATTTCTAAATCAGTCTCTGTTAGCCTGAATAGACCTTAGGTGAGGAGAAACACTTTGCTAGACTGCTTAGGTCACTGTCTTGCCACATCATGAGATGGGAATACCTCAGTCTCTGGTGCTCAGCTGTGGTCCTAAGTTTTTTATTTCAAGAAGGAATACATAGATCACAACCATAATTTGTAGAAGGCAAAAACCAAGTTTCAACAGTGTAAACAATTCAGTATCTCTAGAAGTCAAAACCAAGTTTTAACAGTGCAAATAATTCAGTATCTCTAGCAGGCAAAACCAAAGTTTTAACAGTGTAAACCATTCAGTGTCTCTAGAAGGCAAAACCAAGTTTTAATAGTATAAACAATTCAGTGTCTCTAAAATCAATACCAAGGGGATTACTCTTACATTACACAATCTGGCTATCAGCAAGATTCCCTGTACATGAGTGCATGGAAGTGCAGCTCTAATACCTCAGTAAACCAGCATTGTTTTAAATCCTATCTTTCACATTGTTTTCAGGATAAGACAGCAATTATCATACAAAAATCTATCCTAATTCAAAATATCTTGGAGACTCCTCTCCTTGGTAGGCCCACTTCCTGTGGTCACTTTTAATCAAGATAGCAGTGAAGCCATATGACTTCCCTCTTAAAAAAAAACCTTAGTCAAAATGGTGACTGCCCACATGGCTGTACTTAATTAAGGTAGTGGCAGAACACACATTGTTTTCCAGAGCAGTTCCAATTTGGAGATACAAGTTTTAAGTTAACTTTTTGTTACAGATTTTTTAACCATTCCCAATTCTTTAGCTGTTTTTTTTTAAATAAGGTAGAACAGAATAAAATAACTTTAATATTATTTATACTTAAATGACATATGGATCTCTGCCATTGCATCAGATTCAGTGGCCAGAAAGCCCAGAGGCAAATCCTGAGCCCAGGCAGTTAGTTGCAATAGTAGAAACAGCTGAGCTATTATCAAGACAAATGGCACGTGCAAACAAGTAAACTCAGGCATCCAAGACCAATGAGAAACAAGCATGCCGTGACCACATACATTCACATACCCAACAGAGTCCGAAGTAATTCCGTGTGGCTCTCATGCCCACAAGAAAACAAAGAGGCATAGATCCATCCATACAAAATAGACAGGACTTTTCTAACAGCAAGACAGAAAAAAACTTTCCACGGGAACAGACTTGGTTACAAATTACATAGATTTTAAACCATGCCAGATAACTAAGACGAGAGTTTGCAGTGTAGAGCAGCATGCAAGAAACCATAGGAATTAAAGATGTTTGGGAGTGAGGAAGTGGAGCCTTGGAGGTTAAGAGACTTTGGAAGTGTAGCACAGTAAGTTTAGGTATAAGGTGTCTGGGGACCCTTCGTCTGGGGCAGTAGCAGTTGTTAACGATTTGTAAGAATTTGGAAGTCAAGTTCGCCAGTTTTGGCCATTGATTTGTATTAAGGCCAAGCTGAAAAAATAAAATCTGAGTCCGTGGGAAGATGGAGAGGGTCACAAAGTAGGCCTGCAGGCCGCAAGAGCCACATGGAAAACACAGGAGTCTAGAGCTCCAGCTGTGGGTGTCACCGGCTGGTGAGAGAGGGGAGAGAGCAGGAGAGGAGATTCTACAGGAGCCAGACTTGCGCACATGTGTCCATGCGTAAAGTAACGTAAGAAGAATCAGACTCTGAAATTTGGAATTAGATTCAGTCACAGACAAATGATCCACACATACCTTGTTGGGGACCAGATCAGCAGATGCTGTAAGCAAGAACAGGCATGTGCTGGGCACGGAGCAGCCAGCCTCTCCGGCTCTGACTCCCATGTTGTAACAAATGCAACGACAGGACATTGACGCAGTTCAGGGCAGGAGAGCAGACAGAAACAGGCAAAAAGAATGGATCTGTTGCGGGAAGATCCCTGCATGGCCAGATCAAATGCCAGGACAGCCTAGTGAGTAAAAAGGCAAAGCGGGTACCTTGTGGTGGGCCCGGCCAAGGTGTGCCACCAAGAGAACACACCAGGAACAACAGTTAGTGCAAGAGCGGACTGAGGGATGGGGAGACTGAAAGACGTGAGAGGCAGGTCGACCCACCGATAACAGGGAAGGAGGAGGGGCAGGAGTGCAAGGCTCGAAACCCCGGATGAGGGAGCTCAAACCATTTGTCATATGGTGTGAGACAGCCCCAAATTGGATAAATTTTGCAGTAGACACTCCAGGGGTGACTGAAGATCAGATTTAGACCCGCAGTTACCCATTTCCAAGTTTGTGCTGGAGACCAAAGGCTATAGCAATGCATTCAGTGCTACATTCTGGGGTCAAGGGTGGGGGGGGGCAGCTTTTGTGCAGAACATGTCCTGCACAAAGGACTCCATAGAACAAAGGCAGTCTTTGCTCCGGAAATGGGTCAGAGTTGCCCGGTGCAGTTGTGATTTGTCAGGAACCCTAAGAGTCTTTGACCCACGAGGGGCCTTGACTCAGAAGAGGTCCCGGATCCTGACCTCTATAGGGGTTGACTTGGAAGTGGGTGACTTACACGAGTCCAAGAGTTGATCTGGTCTGGTGGAGAAGGGGATAAAAAGAGGAATGGCCTCTCCACATGGCCGGGGGACCCAGTCCCCCCAGTGGGGTAGGCTCAACTCCTCCCAGTCTTCTGGTACCAAGATGATAGGTTTTCTGTACTCCAATAATAGGTTTCTATGCTGACACATTAGTCTGGTCAAGCTGAAGTAAAAGTAAAAGATAAAGTATGTTTGAGCAAAGCAATTCGTGGGTGAGTCCTCCCAGGTGAGTCCTCCAGCCCCCAGAGATCGGGGCAGAGAAAAGGGGCAAGAGAGAAATCACAAGGCCATTCTAAAGGAGGGGGCTTAAATACCCTGTAGGCATGGGGCAGGATGATGATGATGCACACTTCACAAGCTGGGTTTGTGCCCCATCATGGAAGGCAGGGGTAGGGGGGTGGGGGAAGTGTCTTGAGCAGCTAGCAACCTCAGGGCAGGAGCTGCTGCCTTCTCTGAAAATGTGGGACTGGGCTTTTTGGGTGGTTCTCTGAGAAGGCAGGGTTTGGAGAAAGAGAACTGGAGATTCCAGCTGAACAATGTAGTTACCCCCAGACAACAGGAAACAGTCTAAGAACACAATGCCTACATCCCAAGAAGTGGGGTGAGTGGTTTTGGTCATTCAGGGGGTTATGGATGTTTGTCATTATTTAGGGGTATTGGTTGCAAATTGTTACTGGTCATAGTAAGGAAGGAAACTAAGCAAGGGAGGTTAGATTGAAGGATCTCTTTCTGAAAAGAAAAAGGGGGAATATAGCAATGATAGGATAAAAGGGTAGATTACTGAATCTACTTTAAACTAAAAAGCAACTATTAATCTAAAATATTTTACGTTGGTATGGATATTTGTATATTAATACAAATTTAAGGTTATTTTTGTTAGAAAATACTCTATGTATATTTCTATTCTTGTTTAATATATTTTATATATTGATACAAATTTAAGATTATTTTTGTTATTATATGTGTCTATGTATATTTCTACCTTTATTTAAAGTATTGTACCTGTGCAGCTCATTCAACAATATAATGTAAAGTCCTAGTCCTTGACAGTTATTATTACTATTTAGGATAATTAAGAAATACAAGTTAGGCTGGGCGGTGGTGGTACATGCCTTTAATCCCAGCACTCAGGAGGCAGAGCCAGGCGGATTTTTGTGAGTTCGAGGCCAGCCTGGTCTACAGAGCAAGATCCAGGAAAGGTGCAAAACTACACAGAGAAACCCTGTCTTGAAAAACTACAAAAAAAGAAAGAAAGAAAGAAAGAAAGAAAGAAAGAAAAGAAATACAAGTTAGTACTTAGTCATCTAACAATCAAATTTGTGTCAATGTTAGTATGTTTTCAAGGTCAAACAGACATATTTTAGATAGACAGATGGTCTTCAAACACTTCAGAGACCTACAGAATGTGGCATTTAAAATGTTTTAATAACCTAAGGTTTTCATGACAGTAAGACATGTCTGTTCCTGTCAGCACTAATTTACTTCAAAAAAGGATGTTGAACATTGAAGAACTTCCATATAGAGTTTGCTTTTATTGAGGCAAAGTTAGCCACCAGGCAAGAAACTGACCTTGCGTCATACTGCTGACATACTGCTGATAGTATGCTGTCCAAATGGGACAAGCAGGACACAAAAGAAAGCACCTGTCAAACTTTACCAAGGCAAGGTAGGACAGTCCTTCAAAAACTTCCTGCTCCACACACACACACACACACAAAAGTCTGTTATATACTCCAGGCCTATAGGCTGAAGATGGATACCCCAATGTTGCAGAGGAACCTTGGGTGACTGTCTAGGCAGCCAACTGTTTCTGTCATTTCTATAGTTTTGGAAGTTGCTTGCTCTGCACTTCAGGTAATATTATATCCTTCTTGGGCCTCTGATAGAGTTGAAGTCCAGATAGTTATAGTTACAGTTTTCCTTGTTACCAAATTCAGAAAAGAAACTTACATAAGAGATGTAAAGTTCATAAGGCTGAGAAACATAAAAGCTTAAGCTATTTATCAAAGAAGATGTTTTAAGGTCTAAAAAGATAGTTTTGGGTTAGGATAGAAAGTGAATTAGGTACAAAACTTTGTACTCACTAAGATAAGATAAAAAGTAATATATACTCTCTCCCTTAATTTGCAAGATACATATAATAAAAAGATTCATATAATAAAAAGCTGAATGGCCAATAAATAGGTAGGAGGTATAAATGGGATTTCCTGGGAGAAAAAGGAAGAGGAGGAGAATCTAGGCACACAGGAGAGGCCAGGAGACATGGAGAGGAAACAGTAGGTGTAAGATGGAAGAGAGGTAACGCCACATGGTAGAACATAGATTAATATAAATGGATTAATTAAAGTTATAAGAGCTAGTTAGAAACAAGCCTAAGCTATAGACTGAGCTTTCATAATTAATAGGAAGTCTCCATGTCATTATTTGTGAGCTGGCAGCCCAAAGAAAAATCCATTACAACGTAGTTTATTCAATTCAGTACCACAAACAAGTAAAAAAGCAAAATGCTTGGTTACATAAAACCCTCAGGAAACTCTTCCAGGAGGCCAAGGATTCCCATGACAGTGCCTCATAGACCTTATTCTCCTCAGAAGCAGATGGGATTAACAGACCATGACTATTGGCTACTGCTATTTACAAGGTATGTTAAATTTTTCCATGCCCCTTCCAAAGCCACAATAGTACTGAGGTCAAGAACATGTAAGAACCACAAATTATAATATGCTTTATTAATAAATATATAATAATATATATTATTTGTCAGTAAATAAGGAAACATTCATCTCTGAGTCTCTCAAATGAGGTTTTTTAAAAGTTGACAAATAGGGGGTTGGGAATTTAGCTCAGTGGTAGAGCGCTTACCTAGCAAGTGCAAGGCCCTGGGTTCGGTCCTCAGCTCCAGAAAAAAAAAAGTTGACAATGGTTATTAATATATGTAAACAATGTCTGCCTTAGTAAGCATCGTGAGAGGCCTGGGGGGACACTTCTGTCTCCTCCTATTCGACAGGGTTTGGCTGTGAGCCCCAAGACACCTATTTCTACATATATTCTCTTCTGAACAATAGGTCCAGAATGCTTGCATACTCACAACCTTCCTTTTAATGACAGATTGAAATAACATCAGCAAAATATCATAGTGCGGTTTAATGGAGACCAATGGAAAGTGTTCTTAATCTGAGGGGGCTCCAAAAGTAACTTCATTTAAAAAATCATCTCAAGTCATGCATCTTGGCGCAACTTTGTAATCTCAGTATTTAGGAGGTGAAGACAGGAGGGCCAGGAGTTTGAGGCTAGACTTGGCTATACATATAATGAGTTTGAGGCCAGCCTGGGCTACATGAGACTCTAATTGAAAGCAAAATGAGAAGGAGGAAAGCGAGAGGTAATGGAAGGAAGCAAGGAGGAAGGAGGAAAGGGAGGGAGGGATGAAGGGAGTGAGGAAAGGAGAGAGGAGGGGAGGAAAGGAGGGAGGGAGGAAGAGAGGTATGGAAGGAGGAAGGGAGGAAAAGGGAAAGAAGAAAGGGAGGAAAGGAGGAAGAAAGGAAAAACGAATGGATGAAGCGATCTACTCAAGCTGCAATCACACACTCCTCAGAAGGCTAAGGCAAGAGGATGGGAAGTCAAGGCCAGCCTAGAGTACGTGCTGAGAACCTGTCTGAAAAGAAAAAGAGGAAAAATAAAACCTACCTTGCACTTTAAATTTTTATATTTAATCTTCTGTTTCCTTCATCAGTAAGGCATATAAGCAAATAGAAATGTGGGCAGAGTGTTATGGTTAATGCCAATATGAATGGAACATTAAGATTTTGGATTCTATCTATGAGAATAACCCCAGCAAAGACTCTAGTAATGGGGGTCACGGAGCCTGAACTGGCCATCTTCTGTAACCAAGCAAGACCTCAAGTGGAGGGATTGGGACACCAACCCAGAAACAAAACCTTCAACCTACGGCTTGTCCTGCCTGCAGAGTGTTCTGGGACCAGAACCTAGCAGAATCATCGTCATCATCATTTAAGAGACCAGAGAGACTTCATACAGCAACCATGGGAGCAGATGCAAAGTCCCAGAGCCAAACATTAGGCAGAGCTCGGGGAGTTCTGTGGAGGAGCAGGAGGAAGCATTGGAGGAACCAGAGGGTCAGTGATAACCAGAAGAACAGAACACAACCCATACAATCAACTATCATGGACTCATGGGGGTGCAGCAGAGATTAGGGAGCCTGTAGGGGTCTGACCTAGATCTTCTGCATATATGTTATGGCTGAGTAGCTTGGTGTTCTTGTGGGATTCCTGACAGTGTGTGTGTGAGGGGGCTGTCTCTGACTCTTCTGCCTGCTTGTGGGACCCTTTTCTTCCTACTGTGTTGCCTCGTCAAGCCTTGAAATGATGGTATATGTACCTGATCTTACGGCTGTGCTTGGTTGATGTCCCTTGGAGGCCTGCTCTTTTCTGAGGGGAGACAGAGGGAAAGGAGTAGATCTGAGAGAGAGGGAAAGTGATGGGGAGAGACTGGAGGAAGAGGAGGAAGGGGAAATTGTGGTTGGGATATAAAAGAAGAAATGAAGATGGTGACATTGGGCTGGGCGGTGGTGGCGCACGCCTTTAATCCCAGCACTCAGGAGGCAGAGGCAGGCGGATCTCTGTGAGTTCGAGGCCAGCCTGGGCTACCAAGTGAGTTCCAGGAAAGGCGCAAAGCTACACAGAGAAACCCTGTCTTGAAAAAAAAAACAAACACAAAAAAGATGGTGAAATTGTCTTACACAGAGGGGAAAGAAAGATCTTGGATTCTAGAGCTAAACTGGGCTCAGATCACAGCTCTGACACTTACTAATAAACTGGTCTTGGACTCTGGGCCTCAGTTTCCACATCTATAGAATGGGCAGAGGGGTATTACTCATCTCATGTAGCTCTTGTGAGGACTACGTAGACTAATATGTATTAGTAATTAGTATTAGTATGTAGACTAATACTAATACTAATTAGTATTAGTATGTAGACTAATACTTCAAAAAGTAGCTGACATAAACTGTGGGTTGTAAAAATAAATGAGATATAAAAAGATCTCCTAATATTTATTATTATAAATGCTTCAGTGTCTTTTGGATTGTGATGTTTTATCTGTCCTAGCACACCTGCAGCTAAGACAGGTGAACCTGGAATGAAATTTAAAACCTCACCAAAGAAAACTAAAACAGCAAAGGATCTATGGTCCTTTCTCTCTCCCTCTATCTCCCATCATCCCCTGCTTCTCTCTTTATGTATTCATCTGCTAAATTACAGCTAGACATGAGGATCCGTATGTGAAGAGGAAGGAGACAAGAAATCTTCCCAGCAATGGTGAGGACCTACTTCTTGGGACCCAGGAGAGCAGGATGCCATGGTCCAGGCAGTGAGCTGGGTTACTGTTTTTTCCACCTTATTGCAGTCGATAATCCAGTTCACATGCAATCAAAGGATACAGCGATACTCGTATCAATCATATCTGAGTGTGTGCCCTGCGCTGGGTGAAATGCTTTAAATGCCATTTCTCTCTTCAGCCCCCCTGGTTGATGCAAACAACAACATCACTATGATCTGCAGCTAGAGCTGACAGGGACTGCGTATAATCTCAGGTGAGTTACCTAACTTGTTTGTGACAGCTCCTGTTTTGTAGGGGGTTCGAAGTGGCATTGAATGAACTAATGCATGTGAGTCTTCATACTGCCCTAGTTCACTGTGTGGCCTCTAAGGACGGACTGCTGGGGTAACCGCCCAGTTCTGTCTTCTCCAGCTGTGTGGCCCTTGGCCTTTGTCCCCTGAAATGAGTGTCTGTAAGGGTGCTACATTCCCCACAGTGTTCTCATACTGACTAAAACAGTTACATCTACAGAATCTTTTTAGAATGCCAAGAGACAAGCCTCTCCCTATCTTTCTCACCCACTTCTGGGACACGAGCTATGTGTGTTAGTCTAACCATTGTATCCCATTATTTATTCTTTTCCTATCTTTTTGTATGGATAAGTTATTTTCTCCTCACATCTAATTTGCGAAATCAAAAACAGGCCAAGAAACATTCTATGCATTACATGTATCCTATATACTCAATAAACGTCAGCTGTGACTATTAGCCCTTATATAACATTAGAGGAAACAAATTCAGAGAGAAATAACTTTTCAAGGTTACGCCGCAGCCAGCGGGTGGTAAGGCTGAATTTAAACTCAGAGTCCATAGTCTTAATTACCTTAATTATCATACTCTGCTGCTAGTGCTGGGAAACTAGTAGGAGACTGCAGATGTTTGGTAATTTACCTTTTTCTCGAGCGTGGATACTGACCATGCCAACCAGTGTATATGGACAACTGTATACATGAGGGCTTTACCAAAATGCAGATCATTGCCTCCTAATTCACTCAGCCTACACCATCTCAGCCTCTGCTCACAACACTATCAAGTATAAATCCTAGCCCTCACCTGCTCCTCTGTCTGTCTAACCAGAGGGAGCTCCCCATCCAGAAGAGATGTGCAGTGAGGCTCACAGTTCTCAAGCAGCTTGTGATTCCAGAATTAGCCTTATGCTGCTGCCATCCTGAGCCCTGAGGCCGAAAGTGGCTCTGGCTGAGGAAATGAATGAATCACCATTTGGTTTTTTTAAATTAGTCTTTAGCTATTTGCAGAAGCAGAACTTCAAATAATTAAAGGAATTTGAAGAAAAAAATAAAAGAAGTAGTGATTTCTTGCTTTGATGATACAGCCAGAGTGCATCAGCTTTAGCTGGCTACCTAAGGATGGAGAAAACACTGTCAGATGGTTCTCTCCTTTAGTTCTCTTTAAATAAAGGCCCAGAGGTCAGCAAATATGATATAAATTGGAATGAGCCAGACTTGGACAAAAGTATATTATTTTGTCCATCCATCTGATCCCTATCAGACACAATATAAAAAAAATACTATCCATTTTACAAAAGGCTGAGGGATTGAACTCTGAATTCCCATCAGATTTTCTCCCCCACTGAATTTGTTTCCTAAAACGGTGTTCAATTAGTAGTGAGGACAACATCCAACTTCCTTTTGTGTCTCTCATTTTGTAATTCCTTCTTTGGAAGCACCTGCTTGCTTATCCAGCTGTTACCTCAAACCAATTATATTTTTTAAATGAACCTATTTCCAATCTTACCTAAGATATAGAGAGCTAACAGGGATATTTCTCCAGCAAAAAGGAAAAGTAGAATAATTGACACAAGTATAACCACCTTTAAACTCATCAAGAAACCAGTATCACAGGGCCATAAAATGTACTGAACATCAAGAAAACACCGGCTGCGCTCAGTGCCTGAGCTGGCTGTGTGGAACCTGGGGCTTACACAGGGACACTTGTCTCGGCCTGGGAGGAGGGGACTGGACCTGCCTGGACTGAATCTACCAGGTTGATCTCAGTCCTCAGGGGAGTCTTTGCCCTGGAGGAGATGGGAATGGGGGGTGGGCTGAGGGGAAGGGGGGGGGGGGGGGGGGTGGGGGGGGAAGGGGGGGGGGGGGGGGGGGGAGAACAAGGGAATCCGTGGCTGATATGTAAAATTAAATTAAATTATAAAATAAAATAAAAAAAATTAAAAAAAAAGAAAAGACCGGAAGTTCCAAGTAAAGTTATGTGGTGACCATCTGCTCCCTCTTGGCTGAGCAGAGGTACCATCCATATCAGCAGTGATAAACAGAAAAAATGATTTTAGAATGTGGGAAAGCTTTGAAAGTTTACTAAAGTGGATGACCTGAGTAGTAGAATGAGATTTCTATGTGAACATAGCATTGTGGTGATATTTTGTTTGTGCTTTAACAAATGAATTGCGCCTGGATATCAGAGTCCAGAGCTGGAAGCCAGGCAGTGGTGGCACACACCTTTAATCCCAGCACTTGGGAGGAGGAAACAGGAAGTGATAAGGCAGGGCAGAGACAGGAGCTCGGGCCCTTTCAAGCTGAGGATCAGTAGAGGTAAGAAATCTCTCTAGTGGTTGGCTCCTTTCAGCATTTACCCCGGTATCTGGCTCTGGGTTTTTATTATTAAGGCCATTAAGGATTCATGCTGTATAGCATTTGACACAGGACACTACTATCTCAGTAAAAAGGGTGTGACTAGTTTTTATGTTATTTTATATAGTTGTTACTTTCTCTCAAAGAAAAAAAAACCAGTATCCATTATGCTCATCCATCCTGCCTAAAAGCATGCTTACACTTCTATCCACATATATATTTATGAAATTCCCAATTTGTCACATACAAATGACCAGGTGCCATACACTCAAGTATGAAGAATAATTTTTTTTTTTAAATAAATTACTGAAACACAAATAGGGAATTTATTATCCTTAGAAGTTGCAGACACAAGATGCTCAAAACATGTAGAGTGGAGAGAACAGGGTCTCTAAACAGGTCCATTCCACAGGACAGGGATTATTTGCAGATGAACAGCCAGGACATCTCAGTGGGGTGGAGATGGGGCATCTCCATGGACTGTGTAAATCCCAAACATCATAGGCATGGGTGTATCTGTGTTTGGGACACAGGATGAAGGAGGGAGATGTGAATTCTCACTCATTTTCCATTGAAGATGAGGGAATTTGAGCAGCACTGTGTCTTAGATAGGGTTATTGCTGCCATGAAACACCATGACCAAAGGAACTTGGGAGAAAAGGGGTTATTTGGCTAACACTTCCACATCACTGTTCTTCACTGAAGGAAGTCAGGATAGGAACTCAAACAGGGCAGGACCCTGGAGACAAGCTGACGCAGAGGCCACGGAGGGGTGCTGCTTACAGGCTTGCTCAGCCTATTTTCTTATAGACCCAGGACCACCAGCTCAGGGATGGCACCACCCACCATGGGCTGGGACACCCCCCACCACCACCAATCACAAATCAAGAAAATGCTCTAAAGGCGTGTCTGTTTACAGCCCAATCTCCTGGAGGCATTTTTAAAATTAAGGTACCCTCCTTTCAGATAACTATCGTTTTATCAAGTTGACATAAAACTAACCAACACACTGTGACTCTCCAACAATTTTGAACATAAGATGGGCTGTTCCTAACACTGTGATGGGAAGTTGCAGAGGAAACAAGGTGAAATCAAGACAGAATATGGCCATTTTTTATATGGTTGTTCCCTTCTCAACCAAAAACCATATCCATCATGGCCATCCAGCCCCCTTCTCCCCCAGATGGTGCAAATGTCAAATTCTGCCTATGGTTTCAGCACCACATGAACACTTAGGAAAGTCTCATCTTATTACCCATATTACAAGCAATCTTTTTTTAAAATTTATTTTTATTTCATGTGCATTGGTGTTGGAGCCCCTGGAACTGGAGTTATAGCCATGTGGGTGCTGGGAATTGAACCTGGGTCCTCTGGAAGAGCAGCCAGTGCTCTTAACCACTGAGCCATCTCCCCAGCCCACAAGCCATCTCTTTTTCTTTTGTCTGTCCCATGTTTTTTTTTTAATCCCACTGCAGTGCACTGTTGTGTGATATTTTGTTTGTGTTCTGACAAAAACCTTTCCTGGAGATCAGAGGGTGGAACTAGCCACTAATTAACCATAGAGGCTGGGTGGTGGCGGCGGCACACACCTTTAATCCCAGCATTTAGGAGGTGAAGACAGGAAGTGATAAGGCAGGGCGGAGACAGGATCTTGCCTCTTTCCGTATGAGGATCTGGAGAGGTAGGAAGTGACTGTGGCTGCTCCTTTGCTTTTCCAATCTTCCAGGTTTTTACCCCATATCTCGCTCCTGATTTTTATTGATAAGACTAATTAGGTTCACGCATCATCTGGCACCCAACGTTGGGCACCGTGTGTAGGTGGAAGTTTCTGTCCCACCAGCAACTCCCAAATACCCAGCAGTCGCTTCCCAAATTACTGCACAGAGGCTTATATTAATTATAAATGCTTGGCCAATAGCTCAGGCTTGTTACTAGCTAACTCTTAAATTAATCTATATTTCTACCATGTTTTGCCAAGTGCTGGTACCTTTATTAGCTTGGCACATTCATCTTCTGTTCCCTCTGTGTCTGGCAGGAGACTCATGACTCCACCCATCTCCTTCCCATCATCCTTAGTTTGGTCGCCCCACCTACACTTCCTGCCTGGCTACTGGCCAATCAGCATTTTATTAAACCAATTTGTGTGACAAATCTTTACAGTGTACAAGAGGATTATTCCACAACAGTGCATGGGGCAAGGTACTGAATGAAGAGCCAGAAGAGCATTACCAGGTCCTCTCTATCAGCTTTTTTCTGAGCCAAATGTCAACTCTGACTGACATCCAACAAGACTTTTCCATTCTGAGACAGCACTGTGGCATATGCTGTATTCACCTAGCAACTGTATTCTACCACCCATCACTTTATTTTTATAAACCTTCAAATATTGTCCACAATCCAAAATCATTTTTACTATATCCATTCATCACTGGAGCCAATTAGCATCTTTGTTTCAAAATCAAGAAAGAAAAAAAAATCCTAACCATATCAAAAATAGAACAAAACGAATCTTATTTTACCTAAACTTGGTTTCTAGAAGGAAAAGGCTCTCGGAAAAGTATTTGGAGTTTTATCAGATTCCAAACAAAAGATGTTAACAATGACTTCAATCAGAAGCAGTCAGAATTGTAACATTGAGCATCAAACCTGAAATGTAATGCAAGCCTTTGCCTGCAGGGAAGAGTGGACCAACTGTGGTGAAACAATAGTTTTATTTTAATCAGGTGTTCTGGAGGAGCTCATATAAGGGAAATTCCATTGGAAGAAAAAAAGTATATAAACAATCTGCCTTATGTTTTATTTATTCATTAGTTTTCTATGAACAATTAAAAATATCTTGCCTATATCAATTCATTCTCAAAACTAGCCATAACATGATTTGAAGAGTAGCAAGAATATCCCAAACCCCCAAATAACTCTACTTGAACTTTGAGACAAAAACTACCAGAATAAGCCCCAGAATCTTCCTGTAATTCTGGGACTCGGAGGCTTCTCCATCCCTTGTCATGTGGACGCCTGTTCCTCTCACCACAGGGCTTTGCCTTTATAGGCGCTATTGTCTCAGCCAGGCCACCCCTTGGGTGTCAGGATAACATTGTTCTGTAGTAACGATGCTTCAAAGTACAAGTTGTCCATAGTGACCAGAACGCGGTCTTAGTTACTTGAACCAGCTTGATTCTTCCTGATTTATTAAAGTCAATTTTAACAGGTTGTTACTCCCAATTCACTGCCAAGCCAGCTGGTAATTAAGTTCAGTCTTAAACACTAGGTACTGTCTGAGGTCCCAACTGCAGAAAGTTTTCATCCCACAATGTTCAAATACTATTTAAGCAGTCATGTTTGTGTTCTATCCTAAGTATCCTAAGTCTGATTTGATTTGTTTCATCGACGCCCCTCTGGTCAGTGTCTCCCAAAACTGATAGTTGGGACTCTGCTGCCACTGACCCCTCAGCAGCTTCACAACTGACTATTGTGCCTCTCAGTTTTTCATGTTCCTGAACTTTCCCCGAGTGTTTCCCTGGGTGACTTCTATGTTTAATTTTGTCCATGGTTCTCTCACACAGTCATACTCTGGCCTTCTAATAATTCCAGAAATTTTATCCTACCTATCCCTCTGAGTACAACTTATAGCCAATTTATATTCAATTATTCATCCTTCACATGGAAGGCAGTTCTATGCCCTTAAGCCCACAGCCCCCTGGAAAATGAGTATTTTTAATGTTATAGGGATAGACTTATTAGTAAAATTCATTGCATCTTATTTGAAAAAAGTTTTGGTCCTGATGACCTCTTGTAAGAGGCAACTTACGCCTTCATACATCCTTTGATATGAGTAGTGAAGTACAAATTATGATCAAAATAAAGGTTATAACATAAGCAAGAAAACTGACATTTATATGAGGAAAAATATGCCATTGGTTGTAAGCACATGATGATAATAACTCTCAAAATGAAATTTAAAGTTTTGGCAATGTGTGATCTTGATATAATTATGCTTGTAATTGTATATTTTTTCAGATGCTGTATCAGTAACTGAGAGAAATAACATGTGTTATCCTATAAATTGTTCAAAACAGTGAACTCTCTCTTTTGAAAGTACAGAATCTTGAGGTCTTCCCACATATGGTTTTCAGGAAAATACTCCAGAGTGAATTACTTTAGGGAAACCAGGCTGAAAGAAGGCATCTCAATATATACATATATACGTACCTATATATATGTGTACATAGGGTTTATCTCTAGTGTGAGTCAGTCACGGGTTCAATAGAACTAGAATGAAAGCCTTTCCCACAATTCTCTCGAACAGGATTTTTCTTCATTGATTCCTTTCATGGTATGAAAAGGAACTGCAATTATTAAAGATGAAGTATTTTACATTTTACCTATACATTTTAATTGTCTCTTGAGACAGAATTTTAGTATTTAGTCCGACTAGCCTGAAACTAACTAGCTTGAGTTACCACCTCTGTTTTAAGAACATAGATATTCATATAAATACGTATATATATAAACATATATATGTATATATATATATAATATATAAGCCCTGCCTGGCCTGAAACTTACTATATAAAGCAGATTGGCCTCAAACAAAGACACCTACCTGTCTCTGCCTCCTGAGCACTGGAAGAGATTATCATTTTTAAATACATATTTTAAGCAACTAAAGCCTGGTTAACAAAACTCACTTTACAGCTGGGTACCAGATTAAGATATGATGCTGAGGAGTTTCATGAAATAGAGCAATAATTAATTAAAGCTCCAAAGAGGATATAGCTACAAAATTGGAGGATGAAATCAAGGAAGTTTTGGCTTCTGCAACTGAAACTAATAAAAATAGACTAAGATGGCGCCTACGGCAGTGACTCACATTCAATCATTTATAGCCTCATTCAAAATGGAGCCACTGCTTCTCAGTACAATTAAGGAAGTCACTGCATCTCTCAAAAGACTTTAGCCTAATTCACGGCTATTGTCAAATGCCTGCTATTACAGCTGACCTGTCATACAAAGGTAGGGAAGAGAGAAAGCTAGTATTAGTTGGATCCAGCCTCCCAAGATGGAAGGACATTTTCACGAAGGAAGATCAACATCAATTACGCGGTTGGATTATACCTAGAATAGAGCAGGGGCAAGCGGCACTTAATTTTATAAAAATAGCCAGTAATTACATCTAACTCTCTTTGTTGTGATTACCTATGAAGTGCTGTGGGAGCAGAAAGAACTGGGAGAAGTGTGGCTAGCGATGTCGCGGGTGAGACAAAGAATGTACCTTTAGTGCCAGGCAGGAAAATAAATTGCCAGATGGAGTTTCAAGAGAGATTGTTCAGGAGCAGGGGAACAGAAAGAAATGTTAGGAGGAAGGCAAGGCTGACCTCTGATAAGAGACTTAGGATGAGGCAGAGTCACAAGGGAGTAATTTATAGATAAATGCTGAATCTAAACACTTGAATGAAGAGGGAAAGATGGAAGAAAACATCCCAGTAGAGGCTGCCGTACTAAGCATTTTCCCAGAAGACGTTGATAGCTTGCAAATGTCAGGTGGCTGAGATAAGCATTTGTGACTGGTCATAGATACAGTAGAAGACTGGAAATGGCGTGTGATTGGGTGAGTGCATCAAGTCAGCTCTGATAACACATTGCAGAAATGATGCTACACTCATTACTTATGAGGAACAAGTTCAGAAGTTATGAAATTTTGGTCTTTGGGTGATACTTTGATCATCATTACTACATCCTCATACAACATAAACTGCTTAATGCAATCCTTTCAAGCATTAAGAAAAACCTTCAAGCCCTGGCGGTGGTAGAGTATGCCTTTAATCCTAGCACTCAAGAGACAGAGGCAGGGGATCTCTATGAGTCTGAGGCCAGCTTGGTCTACAGAGAGTTCTAGAACAGCCAGAGCTGTTACACAAAGAAACCCTGTCTCAAAAAAAAAAAAAAAAAAAAAAGGAAAACCTTCACAATGAGCTTTATCCTAAGTGTTTGTGATACCATGAATTGCTTGTTCATAGATCTTTTGCTAACATCCGCTAACAGAGGTGCGTGACTTTCACAATAAAAGCATTTGATCTGTGTAACAGCTGAAATCAATCTGTGTATTACTGGAGATGCATACATACATGCCTTGCTGAGAACTGCAACACATACTTGTGACTTACTTTCCTTTAGGCTCTTGCTTCATTAAAAAAAAATAAGTGTGTGTGTGTGTGTGTGTGTAAGAGAGAGCGAGCACACAAGCACACTAGTATACAACCTTGGGTGTTCCTCTACAGTTGTTCACCTTGGTTTAAGACAGGATCTGCATAGTCCTGGAACTAGCCATTTTGGCTTGGCTAGCTGGCCCGAGCGTCCGCCTGCTCTGTCTTCCCCGTACTGGGATTACAAGTACGTGTCACTATGCTCATACTGTTTCCACATGGATGCCAAGGATAAAACTTGGGTCCTTATGCTTACAGGGCAAGCTCTTTTCTGACAGAGCTATCTTACCAACCTCCTTGCTCTTTAAGAAAAAAAAAAAAAACCAGGGGAAAATAAGGTGCCATTAACCTTCTACTGCTTGGGTAGCTCTAGGTCTTAATGTGAGTCATTGAACCTTGTGGACAGCTGGAGATGTAACAAGCCCAAATGATATCCATTCAGTAAGGGAGCTTTGCATTAACAGAAGAAGAAGATCTTTCTAGATATGTAACTACAGCTCTCCTACAAGACAGATGCTCCTGGGTATTTGGAAAATACTTTTATCTGGGTTATAAAAGAGAAAAGTGATATATATATATATCAATGATCAATGTACAGAACCTCTATGTGGAAATCAACTAATATTTATGGGAGTATTTTCATAAAATTTGCAGAGAAAAGCATATGATGACCCTTACTATCTGGTCTCATCACACAGACACACCTACTGAATTCCTACCATGCTGCAGCAACAATTGCTCCTTTCAAGTAGCTGAGCCACCAAGAGAGAAGTTGATGTAAATAGCCAGTGTTGACACATTCTGAGCTTGGCCTCCTAGCTTACAAAGTAGTCATTTGTGACTTAACTTAGTACTGGATAAGTGTCAACTAAACTGGAACAATTTTGTAAGAAGTGAAAAAGAAAATATTTCTCAACTCACAAAGATACTCTACTGAGAAAATTACATCTGGGACTCAGTTTAGACAAAAGACTTTCATTTCTTTGAAACCTTAGTAGGTCCATCAGGCAACTAAAGGCAACTAAATCGCTATATTCCCAAGTCCTGGCTTCATTTATTAGATAGAATTTCGAGAGGGCCCCTCTGCTCATTTCAAAGTTTTATCTTACATCTTACTAATAAAGACTCTGCCAGTGAAAGATATGTACTCAAACAGAGAAGAAACTAAACCCATTCATGTGGTAATGTATTAGCTCTCTGTCCCTGTAAAACTATCTGATATGTCAGCCTATGAGGAGAAAGGGCTTATGTTAGCTCATTTCAGACATTCCAGTCCTCAATCAGTTGGCCTTACTCTTTTAGGGTTTATGGTAAAATGCTGCTTCGTGGTAGGAGCATTTAACAGAGAGAAACGATTCCCGTCTTAGACAGGAAGCAAAGTAAACAGGAACAGTGGTGACCACAGTCCCACAATCCCCAGTGAAGGTGTGTTCACAGTGACTTAACCCATTAGGTGCCACCTCTATAGGTTCTATAGTGTCCTTACAGTGTTACCCTGAGGACCAAGCCTTCAACACAAGAGTCTTTGGGGCACATTTGAGATCTAAACTGTATGGAAAGTATTACAGTATTTTCAGACACAGCAAAGGGTGATGTGGCCACAAGCCTTCGTCTGAGGAATGTGGGGCCTTGTCACCACGCCACCCGCCTGCCTTCCAAGCGCTTTGCTGGCCTTATTATTTTGTCTTTTTCTCACTTAGATCATCAGCTAATCATGTCTGTTAATTAGCTGTTAAGAGAGCAACGTGACGTCTAGGAAGCCGAATCCAGGACCAACTTCTAATTATACTCTGCTGGAAACAGAAAGGTTCTGTGTCAGGTGATCTCTAGAGAACATCAGTACATAAATTGTATTCCTTTTACTCTTCTTTTAAAAAATAATGTTTCTTTTCTTATTTACTCTGAATGCATAGTTGTGTGTGTGCATGTTTGCATGCATGTGTACACACACACACACACACACACACACACACACACATGCATGCACACAAAGATCCACCAGCAGGGTCTGGTGTTCTTCTTACACCTCATGAGGCCCAGGTTTTGAAGTCAGGTAGTCAGGTTTGGGGACAAGCTCCTTCACCTGCTAAGTCATTTTGTTCCATCTCCCTGTTTACTTTTCTAAGTCTATCGTGTTGTGCTAACTTCATAAAAATTATTTTATGTTATAAAATCTTAGAAGAAAGCAGTGATTAGCCTTGGTGACCTTGAATTTGGCAATGGCACCAAATGTATGAACAAGAGCAAAAAATAGATACATTGGATTTCCTCCAAATTTGAAGCTTTTATATATCAAAAGACATCATCAAGAAACTGAAAAGGCATAACATCCTTGCAAAGCTGCATCCAATAAAGGACTTGGACCCAAAAATTCATAAAAAAATTTTTAAACAACCTAACTTTAATGAGCAAAGAATCTGTGTAGACATTTCTTAAGGAAGATTCCTAAGTGGTCAGCAAGCACATGACAAGATGCTTACTATTGTGAACCACCAGGAAAGCAGAAGTCAAGATCCCATTAAGACACCAGTTTATGCCCACAACGGTGGCTCTCATTCTTTATCAAACAAACAGGTGTTCATACGTATATAAACACATAGGAATGCTTGTATATTGCTTGTGTATGTGTGTGTGTGTGTGTGTAAAACAGTGCAACTGTTGTGGAAGGCAATGTGGTGGTTCCTCAAAAAGCTCAATATAAATTACTATATATGATCCAACAATTCCACTCTTGGGACCATAGCTGAAAGAATTTAAAACAGGTAAGAAAACAAATGTTTGCACATGAATGTCTATAGCAGCACTGTTCCCAAATGAATGTTATAAATGGGTAAACAAACTGTAGCATTTGAGGACAATGGAATATTATTTGCCAAAAAAGAAATGAAAGCCGGGCGGTGGTGGTGCACGCCTTTAATCCCAGCACTCAGG
>CABHPQ010173450.1:0-17232 GCA_902168405.1 Peromyscus aztecus
GAAGTCAATATGATTCAAAATGGACCCACAAGAAGATTCTGGAACATGACGCTTCCTGCTTCTTCAGCTAATCAGTGGTTTCCATGGCTGTTCACTTTGTAACTAACACCTAGCCCTTCAGCCCTTTGCTAAATGGGAATTTCCTTTCCTAGTTTGAAAGACTGAAAGAAGAAAAATCCATAGGCTAAAAGACTCCATCATGATAATGTGTCACTGATATTTAGAGTATAAATTGTTTCAGTCTTCAAATCAACAAGAAGAGGACAAATCACACAAATAGCCAGGTCTGGAGATGCAAGCCTGTAACCCCAGCTACTTTAGAGACCAAGACAAGAGTATAAAGCCAGCCTGGGCAGAGGCAGGTGGATGTCTGTGAGTTTGAGGCCAACCTAGTCTACATATCATGTCCAAGGCAAGCCATAACTACAGAATGAGATCCTGTCTCTGAATAAATAAATAAATTGAAGACTGGATCTGAATTTCAGTGGTAGAACATTTGTCTAGCAGGATTGAGGCCCTAGGTTTAACCCCAAGCATCACACCGGCATGGATGTGCACACATACATACACAGAGGGAAAGACAGAGCACATGTAAAATGTTATAACTATGTACATATGAGGTTCTCCACCTCGTTACTAAGTTGGGGGACTAATTCAAATGAAAACAATGATGGAGTATCATTTTATACCCATCAAACAAAGTAGTAGTGAAAATAAACAAACAAGCAGATCTCTCATTCTCCTCTGGAAGTGAGCCTTAGAAGCAATTTGGCCATATTCAACACCATGGGGGAGGAGGGGACACACACACCTGGCCCACCAAGGCAGTTTTACACTGCACACACAAAAAAAGTGTCTATTACAAAAATATATGTCTGTGCTGTTGGCTGCAGCAGCTAAACATTTCTTAAAGTTTCGTGTTTCCAAACAAAAGAATGAATAAATACATTGTAGCAGAGTAACAACCCGGTGTCACTGTGAAGTAGAGCGGTAATATCAGAATGGAAAAGCAAATTGTGGGATGTGCGTGGTGAGGCTCCATTTATATAAACTCCAGAACAGCACCACGCATTGTTTATGATACATGCTTATGTAGCGATGGCATGAAAATATGCGTGAGAATCATAAGCACTGAATTTAGGGCGGTGTCTGTTGCAAGAGGGGAGGGAGAGGTGAGTGGGAGCAAGCAGGGTTTTGGTCACAGCTGAAACATGGTACGTGACTTTCAAAGGACTGGTGCAGGAGGGAAAGAGGATCCACCTTTTTAATTCACCAGACGAACAAGAGAAAGCCAGGAAACCATGTAAGGTTCTTAGTAGGTTTGGAAAAAGCATTTGCTGAAATTCATTGACTTTAATGTGTGATTGTAGAAAAGCCTCCTACCCTAGGAGGAGGCCTTTAACCTGAAAAGAGATGCAAGGCCTTGCATAGTGCTGAAATATCAGAAATACTGTTTTATCTGTGTGTGTGGAGGGGAGGGGCAGGTAGTATATATCTGAGTGCATGTTTGTGGGTCCAAGTGCATGTAGGTGTGGGTACGTGTGTGTAGAGGCCAGAGGCCGATGTTGGAGTGTCTTCCCCTGTCTCTCCCATCTTACTTGAGATAGGATCTCTCACTGAAGCCCAGAGCTCACTAATTAGTTAGACTCGCTGGCTGGAGAACTCTGGGGATCCAACTTTCTCTGGGATCTGAACTCGGGTCCTTCTCGTGTTTGCTCAGCAGGCAGTTTCCCAACCAAAGCATTTCTCCAGTCCAGGAAAAATCTTCTTTTAAAGTTAAGAACAGACAAGATGTGTGGAGGTCCTAGACAGTGCAGTAAGAAAGACAGCGTGGGAGGCAGTGAGGAAGACAGGAGACTAGGAGAGGAGGAGAAAGAAAGGCACAGAGAGAGGAAGGGAGGGAAGGAAGGGAGGGGAGAGGAGAAGGAGGGAGAAATAAATTTAAGGAACACTGAGGTACTTATCAGATTGGAAAAAATTACAGTGGCAGATAGCACTGTGTATTCAGAAGACAGGTGCGCCTTCGAGTTAGTGGGCTCTACCGGGCACACCTGGGCACACCTCTTGGAGGAGCGAACTGCCAGTACCTGGGAAGGTAGTGATGTGCATGCCCCATGACCCAGACATCCCACTTTCAGATACAGCAACTGAGAAAAGTTGAGAAGCAACCACGATGTCCATAAAGCGAGAATAAATAAATCATGTGTGTGGCTCACTCGGACGATGAACAACTACACCGGTGTTGAAATAAACGAACTAAATTTCCATACACCGACATGACTGAGTTTCAAGGCATCACAGTCAGCACCCTGATGGTCGTTTTCAGAGTACACAAGGCAATGCACTGTTTGTGGCTTTACATGTGCACGTCAGATGTGTGAGAACTGGTACACGCGACTTTAAAATCTTAGAGCTGGTTGTTGTTTTTTTTTTGGAGAAGGAAAGCAAGCAAGAAGGCCTTAGCTTTATCTGGGAGCCGCCCTCTCTGGGTGGTGGGGGAGGGTGGAGAAGAAGGGGTGCTGCAAAGCACAGGAAAAGTTAACCTCCTGAATCTGGGCGTAAGTCTCCATCATGTCACTCAACCCTTATTTCTGCATCCTTTGGAAGACGGGTATTTCAGGGGCCAGTGAGATGGCTCCGTGTGTGGAAGTGCCTGCCTCTAAACCAGACAAGCTGAGTTCAATCCCCTGGACCCACATGACGGAAGGGAGAACCAACTCCTACAGTTTGTCTTCTGACCTCCTTACAGACACCACGGCACACGTGTGCACAAGCATGCACATACGCACACAAACACACGTACCAGAGAAATAAAAGGTAATACAAAAACTTTACATCTATATTTTGCTGCTTAAATGATTTCTTTTCCTGGGCATGGTGACACACTTGTAAATTCAGCAGTTGCAAGACTAAGGCAGAAGGACCAGGAGTTCAAGGCCAGCTTGAGCTGCATAGTGAGACCCTGTCAGAGAGAGAGAGAGACAGAGACAGAGACAGAGACAGAGACAGAGAGAGAGAGATAGCACAACTCCTTGCCTGGCAAGACTACCTTTCAGAAAACTGGAAAATACAGTTCAGAAACAGAAAGGCCTGGCAGGGCAGCAGAGACAGACTATCCCAAGAACAAGCAACCTCCCCTTGTGAGGCTGGCCCCTAGGTTCTGATCAGCATCGCACCGCAGGGCCCAGGCTAGCTGGTAGCTCAATAGAGATGGGGGTGGAGACGATATTTCCAGTTACCTTGTCACTAAGTTTTTAAGGGAGCCTGGGGAGGAAGTTCCTTCCACCTGCTCCTCCTAGTGAAACCTTTCACATGAGCGGTTCTCAGCCTGTGGGTCATGACTCCCTTACAGGGGCCGCCTAACACCATCGGAAAACAGATACTTACATTATGATTCATAACAGTAGCAAAATTACAGTTATGAAGTAGCAATGAAAGTAGCTTTACGGTTGGAGGTCATCACAGCATGAGGTATTAAAGGGTCGCAGCGTTGGGAAGGTTGAGAACCATTGCTTTGTATCATTCAAGACCCAAAGAATTCTGTAAAAACAACAGCAAACGCTAACATTTCTTAACAGCCAGCACATACCTCATCGGAATCCTCTTCACACTGGCCTCTCCTCTGATTTTAGCATCACTGGACACTGTGGCGCAACAAGGGAAGCACGTCTTGCTGGCCCTCCTTTGGGCTGGACACTTCACACACACACTTCTTCAGATGTAGACGATCATGAATGTCCGTTCTACTGCAGAGGACACTAAGGCTCAGTGAGGTTGAGTCACGTACCAGAGCTTACACAGCAAGATTTGAGCAGAGCCGGGTTTGAATTCATACCATCTAAATCCAGAACCGGTTTCTTTTTCCTAGGCTCCAAGTCACGGTTGAGTTGTTTACACACACATCTTATCACCCCCACTAATTTATCCGTTCTTATAACCTGCCTTTCCCTCACTTAACACGTTATCATGTACATCTTTCCATGCCATTAAATATTGTATTCTACAACATTATTTTTTAATGGCTGCCCTAGTAATCCACTGTGATGTATGCGCAGCCCAGGTGTCAGACATCCAAGTGCCTTTCGCTTTTTCACTTACCATCAACAATGTTTTGGTAAATACACTTATAATTAAATCGCGGCATACATCCTTGACTGTGTCTTTAGGATCTGGTCCAGAAGGAACTGCTGGATCAAAGCAAACTTCTAAGATGTCTGATACTTATTGCCAAATTACCCCCTGGAAAGATTTCCCGGCAGTGAATGGGAGAACCTGTTCCCCGGGGTCCTGGCCAACCCAGCCACAGTCACACAAGGGAGGCGGGACAGGAAAAGGCTCATGGTCACTTTCAGTCGTGTTAGTTTGATTACTAATGAGGCCCTTTTTAAATTTCCTTATTGGTTATTTTTATTTCTGCTTTCGTGGCTGTCCTTTGCTTATTACTCAAATAAATATGCTTTCTGCTCCCCCACCACCACCACCGGTTTGGAGTTTGCAAGAAGAAAAGGAGAGGGGGGAAGAGGAAAACCACTCAGAAAGTAAGGCCCCGAGTTCTGTCCCTCCTCTGCAGACAGAAATAGGAGCTGATAACGTAGTGCGTATTTCTAGACTTTACCGAAAGCTTTAGCAAAAGTAAACTTCAGGGACGTAACTTGATGGAGCGCTTTGTGTGGCAATCACAAAGCCCTGGGTTCCATCCCCAGCACCACATAACCCCAACAGGGTGGTGTACCCCTGAAATCCCAGTATGTGCCTGTAATCCTAGCCCACTGGAGAGGGAGGCAGAGGGATCAGACATTCAGAGTCACTCTCGCACAAAGCAAGTTTGAGGCCATGCTGGACTAGAGGCCTTGTCTTTACTCCTTTTTGTTTTTAAATAAACTTCAACCATTTTCTGGCCTCCATCAACTCTCAGAAACTGAGAGGCAGAAAAGCCCTTTCCTGTGCCATTCTCAGCAGATGGAGCTACACATGGGCACCCACGTGCCCAGACGCAGAGGTTAAACCACTACCTGGACCAAATCCCTACTCTCCTGCTCACAACCATGAACATGCCTCCTGCCTCCGGTCTCCATTCATGGAATGGGAAGGATGTTTCATTTGGCTGTGTGAGGGCCAGGTGAGTTCACCACAGAGATTACTCCTTCACCACCTCACACGTACCCTGTAGTCCTTAGCTTGTACTGTCTTGTTCGGGGCTTGCTCTGGGTATAGCTACCCTGCTGCATCTTGAAAGAGGACTCCTCTCTTTTTTCCCCCATGGAGAAAAAAAACCATCTCAACTCTTCATCCATTCAGCACAATTTAGCTCTACTGTGCAAGGGGACCTGTGTTGAGTATTGAGGGAAACCATAAGCCCTGCCTTCAAGGAACCTCTTAATGAGAAAAAAAAAAATTAAGAGTAGACAGACAGGGAGAGTGGCTGCGATCTGGAGCCCTCTTACGCAAGGAGGAAAGCACCCTGGTATCTCTGTCACTCCAGCCACTGCCAGGTGACTAACTCTGCTCAGGCTTTGATCAGCTTCCTGCAGGTGAACCCATCAAAGCCATGCCTGAACCCTGACACATGCACCTCACTTCCCACCTTGGGCCCCTCTGAAGTCTGAGGGACACACCCAGCCCACCCCTAGTGCGCACACGCAGTCCAGAAAGAAGAGTAGGTAACACCCACAGGGCCACCGTGTCCTCCTTCAGGCAGGCAATCTGAAGCCTTCGAGTGGTGACCAAGCTAGCCCTCCATCCTTGCATCGGCGGTCTCCTCTTCTGCGTCACCTCCTGGGTCCTAACTCTTGTTCCCTGGCTTCACTTCCCAAACCCACTGTGCATCACCCTCTCGTGGTGAGCTCAAGGACCCAGAAAGCGCCCATCCAGGTTCTATACCAGAATAATGTGACTCACTGGCTGAGCTGTTGAAGGATGCTTTGTTTACGGGAGAGAGTGACTGTAACAAGGCCGGCTCTCCCATCCCAGGGTGTCGCCGTTTCTGCCCACCCTAAGACTGTTCCAACGAACTGCAGGTCAATGTTTTTGTTGCTGAGATGAAATGCCTGACCAAAGTCGCTTGAGGAGAAAAGAGGTTACCCAGGGGCAGGGAGGGTGTGATGGCAAGGCCAGCTCCAGCTGTGGTGGCAGCTGGTTACATTGCATCTGCAGTCAGGAAGCAGAGAGACATTGCTGTTCCTGTTGTGAAGCCCAGGACCGCAGCTGGTGGGATAGGCCCAATGGCGATATTAGTTAGGGTTTCTATTGCTGTGAAGAGACACCATGGCCATGGCAACTCTTACAAAGGAAAACATTTAACTGGGGTGACTTATAGTTTCAGAGGCTCAGTCCATTATCATCATGCTGGGACATGGCAGTGTGCAGGCAGACAGGGTGCTGGAGAAGGAGCTGAGAGATCTACATCTTGATCTGCAGGCAACAGGAAGTGAACTGTGTACCACACGGGGCATAGCTTGAGCAAAGGAGACCTCAAAGCCCACCCCCACAGCGACACACTCCCTCCAACAAGGCCACACCTACTCCAAAAAAGCCACACTTCCCAATAGTGCCATTCCTTATGGGGGCCATTTTCTTTCAAACCACCACAGACATTGAGGATGGGCCCTCCGACCCCAGTTACTCCAGTCTACAAATTCACTCATACATTCGCCCAGGGTTGTCTCCTGAGTCTAGATCCTGTCAGTGTGACAGTATTAACCACCACAGGCTTGGTCCAAGTCCATGGCAAGAACTGTCCTTTGGGGGTACATTAGCTACAGGCGGCTTCTCTGGGATGTCAAGGCACCAGGGCTGAGGGACAGAGAAACACCTACTCTGTTTAATACACTTTGTCAAAGACCATCATTTGCCTATTTGAATTAAGATGTTCTGTTCACAAGTAAAGAATCATTCTGCAACCCAGTACACAAGCCTCAGCCCAGCTAGACTATTGAATTAGTACTTTGTCTTTTCTTTTCTTTTCTTTTCTTTTCTTTCAGACAGGGTCCCACTATCTGGATGTCCTGGAACTTACTCTGTAAACCAGGCTGGCCTTGAACTTCAGAGATCCTCCTGCCTCTGCCTTCCAAGTACAGGATTAAAGGCACGTGACACCATGCCCAGCTTTGAGCTGATACTTTCAATGACAATGTAAACTGACAAGATGACAGCCAGACTGTGAGCTTCTGGGATACACAGGGCCTGGGTGGCTTCACAGACACTGTGTGGCCAGGAAATTCCTTTCAACAAACATCTGATGAGATGGCACAGTTGTTTGGGCTGTTAACGCTAGCTGCTGTAACGAGCATCTCAAATAATCAGTGTCTTAAGACAGAGTGAGGATCTACTCTACATACAGAACGTGTTCCCTTCAGGCTCTATCCCAGGAAGCGAGGCTCCAGTGACAATTGAGAGAACTCAAGGTGCTTCTGTCCCTTAGAGCCTTTCACTAGGTCCTTTGTGTCTGGTTAAAGAACGGAAGGTGGAAGAGCAGGGTCCTCGATTTCACTTTGGTCCAATGGGGATGCAGGCCACTGTCACTCATATTCTAAAGCAAACGGCCATCCCAAGAATACAAAGCCGTGCTGGAAACTGCAGTCCTGAGCAAGGAGACCGTGATTCTTCGGCACTTGGCTGTCTGTATCGTGAGTAGTGCCACCACGGCCACCCTCCGGGGGAGCACTGAGACAAGGCCTATAGGAAGAAAGTGAGGGGACAGGGCTATGAGGATGGGTGGGCCTCAGGACACATGCCTGGGAAAGGCTTCTCAAGAGAAGAGACAACTGGGCAGAGTTCATCAGGAGGAGGCGAAAGACACCAAGGAAACAGTATGTACAGGAGACCTGGAAGAAACAAGTGCTAGTCTAGAACCCAAAGACATCCAGTCCAATCGATGAGAAGGGGAAGCAAGAATTGGGTCTAGAGACGCCGGCAGGGCAGAGAACTCTTTGCTGCATTTGTTCACTCTGTGGACAGGCGTCCACTAATGTCTTGCGTGTGCCAGGCACTGTTCTACACAGCTAAATGAGTCACACAGACAAGACAGACCACGTCCCATGAAGGGTGAGAGGGCCTTCTGAGCCAGGGCCAGGAGTCTCCCTCACAGAATCCTGACGACAAAGTTGTTTGGGAGGAATGGGCTATCCCACACCAGTCCTCCCTGGCCACCCTCAGAACACCACGGAGCCATGAGGACCGCAGTCTGGAATTGGCAGATGTGTGTGGCTACAATTTCCGGCTTTGGGGCAGATGCCCTTTGCTGCAGATGGATGTTTACTCCGCCATTTGTTGTAATCATTTCTGATCTTTTGCTTATTGTGTCAAAGATAAACACCGCTTGGCTGTTCCCTTGGGAGCAGGAGGCCTGTTCCTCGAGGCTCTGTGAGCCGGCGCTTCGCAGCACTTGAAACAACCTGTTATTTCCTCTCTGGAAAGAGGCTCATAAAATGATAGATGAATCTCCAGTAACTATAATACCTTCCTAATGGTAAGAGAAACTGGAGCCAGATAGCAAGAGTGCAGTCTAGAAGAAAAATAGGAGACTTAGGAAGACAAGCTTTAAAATGTAATGGTGTTGTAATGGGCAAAATGAAGCAGGCGGTGCTGTTAGAATTCTGCCCGGTGCATCTTAAGCACAGTGCTTGCTGTGGTGTGGGCCTTTCTGCCACGAGCCCCCTTTCTCCCTGGGGTGGATGCTGGAACAGTGTTTGTTGAGTAGCTGAACAATGACGTGTTGGATGACAAAAATCAGCAAATGCTGTTTGCTGTGCCCACTGATGGGCAAACTCCTAAATGTAGCCTTGAGCCTCCTGAAGGCTCTGGAGAAATGTGTGCTGGTTAAATAAAAACATGACCCTAAATGCCCACCTCTCGGGGCACCTGAGAACTACGGCCATTTACCATGCCTCTCCCTTGTGCTGGTTGTTCCAGAGGAGCATTGATCTCCAAAGCCAAACAGCTAGTGGGCAGTATCGTCTTTATACTGGATAACACAAAGATAACCCCGAGTCCTGCCGGGAGATGTAGCTCTGTTGTCAGAGTGGGGAAGTTCGGAAGTTCAAAGGCGTCCTTAACTACATAGTGATTTCAAGGCCAGTGTGGACCACAAGAGATGCTGCCTAAGAAAAACAAAACAAAACAAACAAACAAACAAAAAAAGATGTGTCTATGCAAAATCAAACAAGAAAACCCAAATTATTTCCCCATCTGCAATAGGTCCTTTGTGTCTGGGATAATGACTGCAAGGTGTCCCTTTGAGTTCTTATTTCAGGTGTGGCAGATAGCATTTCCAAAACAAGATGACCATAGCCACATCTCACCTCCCACACACTCTTCCTCAGGGTGACCTTGGGGGTGGACCCTGATTCCCCTATGCTGGCCCACGTCTGGCTGAGCTGTGACTCTAACCAGTGACAGTATCAGGATCCTACCCCACTGCCTCACCCACTAAAACATTCTCTCTTGGAACCCCTCAAATGTAAAGTAAGAAGCCCAAACTTGGCCGGGTGGCACAGTCCTGTAATCTCAGCTACTCAGAGGCGGAGGCAGGGGGATCAGAAGTTCGAGGCAGGGGGATCAGAAGTTCAAGCTAGCTCAAAATGAAAAAAAAAAAAGAAAAGAAAAGAAAGGGCTGAGGATACAGTTCAGCGCAGAGCACTCGCTTAGCGTGTGCCAAGCACTAGGGTCGGTCCTCAGTACTGGGGACTTGGGAAACATTCCAAGCCCTCCATGTGCAGAAGTCAAGTCACAAAAGAAGGAGTGTCAATCATCACCCGAGATTTGTGTCATCCCAAGCCACAAGCCACCTACCAGGCCCTTGAGCCAAAGAGCCCTCAGAGGACTCAGCACCAACTTGTGATCTTTCCTGGCCAAGGACCACACATCAAAGGGCAGTAGCCAGCCACCCCTCGTGTCCTGTCCACAGCCTGACCATCAGGATTCATGTGCATAATAGCCTGTCTTAGGTAGCAACAGGGGTGTTTTCATTACAGTGTTATGGACACAACTGAGTCTGTCACAAAATTCTTAGGCTGAAGTCCAAATTCCACTGCCTCAGAAAATGACTGTATTTAGAGATGGAATTTCAAAAACATGGTTAAGGTGGAAGGAAGTTGCTCTGATGGATGGCTCCTAATCCAACACTAATAGTGTCTTTAGAAAATATGCGAGTGCACACGTGTGTGTGTGTGTGTGTGTGTGTGTGTGTGTGTGTGTGTGTGTGTATGCAAATGCATGCACACATGACACAATGTAAGTATGGAGGTCAGAGGACAACTTGACTGAGTCAGTTCTCCTTTTCCACCATGTGAGTCTCAGGGATGGAACTCGGCAGCAAGCACCGTGGAGTCATCTTGCTGGCCCACAGTTGGTCTCTTTACAAGAAGCGATTTGGGTGGAGATAAGGAGGGAGGGGGCACAGCCTTGTGAAGACCCAGGCAGATGAAGCCAAGGGAAGGCTGCTGATGTGGTCCTCGGTCACAGCAGCACAGCACACATGAATGACAACTGGGACATCAGTCCACAGTGCCTCCTGGTCCCTGCATGCCAGGCCCTGGGCCGGGGACCTGGGATGCTCCCTGACCTCAGAAACTGTCAGTGGGAAAGGAAAAGAGACTTACAAACAAAGTGTAGGGATTGGCTATCATCCAGTGCCTAGAGAAAAAAGTGCTTTGGGGAAGGGTCCCCTCTGAACTGGGCTTAATAGATAGATAAGGGGGTTCACTAAGCAGAGAAGAGGGGAGGGAGCCCCAGATGGAGGTAGGCGGAGCAAATGCACAGGAGCAGAAAAAGTCTGGAGGATGAAAGAAACGAAGCTCCAGATGCAAGCATTCCCCTGGGGGGGGGGCGGGGCAGGGAGGGGTCTGCTCACAAAGGGCCCAGAACGCTGTGTCTAGCATCTGCCAGATCCCCAAAGGATATAGAGTGCCGGGAACAGTGGAAGACTTGGGTTGGAAATCGATGAAGGCAGGACATAAGCAGCATCAACCTGCCTCTGGAGAAGCCTGCCGTGGGAGAACCCGTGCCTGCAGATCAAATGGACCAGAGGGCTGGTCAGAGGGCTGGTGGGGTGCCTGGGGGTTGGAGAGGGTGGGCAGACATGGAGTCCCATGAATATACATGATCCTGCCCTGGAAGCTGGCTTCCCGCGGTGCATTTTTGCCAAGCTCTATCTTGACAAGGTGATGTCCTTCAGTAAAGGACATGATAGGGCTGTTAGTTCAGCACTTCTGTCAAGTCCGAGCAGGCTTTGATTTTGCTTCATACATATGCTTAGGTGCTGAGAAAAGCCTGTGCTGAGAGGAGCAGGGAGGCCAGGGAGGAAGGTCAGCCCCAAGGAGGAAGACACTGGCCCTCCTCGGGCTGCCCTCCCCCCCCACTCCCCCCACCCCACCCCCACCCCCCGCCCCAGCCTTGCTCTGACTTACAGTTGACTTTGGCCATGCTGCCCGTGGGCTGCATTTTAACACTATGCACAGCAATCCAGGGCCATGGGCCAGCCGGGGAGTCTCCGTCCTTCTTTTAATTCTGTCACTCGTGCTGGGTGACCCTAGTGGAGTCTCTTTCCCTCTCTGGGTCACAGGTGTCTCCTCTGACAAATGAGGGAATGCCACCAGTGGTCAGCAAGTTTGTTGTTGTTTTTTTTTTAATTCTAAAGCAACTGAATCCTGATTTCAGACACAGCTTAAGCAGATCATAGTACAATGGCTCCGTCTGAAACAAGCGGCCGAGAAACCTCCCTCCCTGACTTCTCCACCGTTTCTGAGGCATCCCTGACAGAGCTCTGGTGGAGATCCCCTGCATTCACCTGCACGCTCTTTGTGAACGTTTGGGGCACTTGCAAACCCCTTGTTCATTTCAGAATGCCTCACTGACTGCCCTGACCCCAGGAAGCAGTTGCACTTTTAATCTCCCATGATGGGGAACATTAATATTAATGTTTGACTGGCTTTGGCAATACTTCAAGTCCATTTGTATTTTGATTGTCACTGCTATCGAAATTCTAGGAGAACAGCTCCCGGGAGTCACAGGTATATCTCTTCCGCCCACAGTGGCACCCGATAGAGTGTGTTTCTAGAACACAAGCCCTGCTAGGAGAGTGGCTGTAGCTTGAGCTGGTGCTAGATCTGCCCAGCACTGAACCTGATCAATCTAGTTCCCTTTCAGAGCCAAAGGGAACTTTCAGTGCATGATCTGATGGTCGGATGGGAGTCCCAGGCCCAAATGTCTAACATTTTAAAATCTTGCATTTATTGGGTGGGTATGGGTAGGTGGGTGTGTTGTTGTGGGTGGGTATGGATGTGGAGGGTGTAGCTGGGTGGGTAGGTGTGGGGATATGGGTGGGTGTTGATGTGTGGATATTTGGGTAGATGGGTAGGTGTGTGGATGGGTGGAGGTGGGGGTGTACAGGTCAGAGGACAACTTTAAGGGGGTTCCTCTCTCCTTCCACCTTATTTTTCGGGAAGGGTCTCTCATGCACTGGGTACTCCAGGTCGTCTGGCCTTTGAGCTTCCAGCCAGTTCTCTCGGTCTCCACCTTGCCCTAGGAGTGCTGGGGTTACAGGTACAGGTCGATGCAGCTTGCTTACATAGTTTCCAGTGCTCAGACTTGCAGAGCAAACACTTCTACTCACGGAACCATCTTCCCGGCCCCCTTTAAAATTCTTGAATTTTAAAGAAGCCCTTTGGGTGGTTCTGGTGCAGGCCTTTGGGCACAAATGGTTGACAAATGCTAAGCTGGAGGCTATGATGAAGGACAAAGGATACAGCATGCATCGATTAAATAAGACCAGGAAACTGCACAGTCTTTACGACACAGCTTTTAACAACCAATTCTAGAATATTCCTTAAGAAGTGCTGGTTTCAGGCTGGAGAGATGGCTCAGAGGTTAAGAGCACTGACTATTCTTCCAGAGGTCCTGAGTTCAATCCCCAGCAACCACATGGTGGCTCACAACCATCTGTAATGAGATCTGGCACCCTCTTCTGTGTACATAATAAATAAAAAATTTAAAAAAAAAAAGAAGTGCTGGTTTCTCTACAAGGTTTGAGGACTTATGTATTCATATGGGATCCTCTGCAAGAATTTTTTTGGCTAATTCAATGGTTAATTCTCTCTTTCTGTTAGCTTTTGGAAGCAGAGGACGGCTCAAGGAGCGGGGACAAGTCCACTTTCCTGGCTTCTTCCTCCAACAAACAGTCCTTGCTGAGGACCAGGGCATCCATGGGATCCATAAATCCTTCTACATCCTTACCTGACTTAGTCCCATGAGAAAAGCACGTGGAAAAGGCTCTTTTTTTTTTTTTTTTTTTTTTTTTAGCCCGGATGTGGGTGCTCAGTCACAGCAATGGACCACAAGTGCTTTGTAACCTAGCAGACTGGAGTTCAAATCTCCGTCCTCACATAATACCACAGTGAGCCAGACAAGACACGAGGGCTGCCTGGCCCCCACCCCCCCCCCACCCCCGTTTCCTTGTCTGTAAAATGCATGTGATAATCTAGTTCACCATCCTGTTGTGCAGATCAAACAAGAAAATGGAAGCAAAGCAGCCAGCACTGTTCCCAGGACACCCCAAGTCCACTGTGTGGGCAATCCTGAGTGTCTGTGGGCACATGAGGGTGGGCTCCAGCAAAGGTGAACATAACAAAGGCTGCAGGAACAACTTCCCCGCTGTGTGTTCATACTTCTTAGGGCTTTCTGCTTCTAGCCTATTTGTTTTCAAACCTTAGCTGGTAGACCCAGCTGTCTCCTAGACCAATTAAATCAGAACCTCTGGAGTGGAGCCCAAACTTTGGAGGTTTTTAAATCTCCTGCCTGAGTTACTGAGAACCAGGTCTGTATATCTTCTTGTCTATTTCAGATCCTTTACTGTGTCTGATCCTCTTCCAGTGTCCTGATCCTGGTGAACAGTACCAGCCAGCCTGATCATAAGGCACAGGGTTGGCTTCCTCCATCCTCCCTTCTAATCCCCAGAACCTGGTAAAGATCAAATATTTCCAGGTCATTCTGTTCTCACCTTATCCACCATCCAGCACAAGCTATCAGCATCCCCACCTGTACCACAGCAACCACCTCCTGATTCATTTACATGTGTCCTTTCAGATCCTTGACAAAAATTCAAATGTCTCACACACACACACACACACACACACACACACACACACACACACACACGGGGGGGGGGGGAATTATACCTCCCATTCTTTTTAAAAAAGATTTATTTTTATTTTTATTTATAAGTATGTATGTCTGTGTACCACATGCATGCCTGGTGTCCAAAGAGGCCAGAAGGGGGCATCAGATCCCCTGGTTGTGAGCCACCACGTGGGTGCTGGGAACCAAACAGTAGGTCCTCTGCAAAAGCAGGCAGTGCTCTTCACCTCTGAGCCGTATCTCCAGTCCCCATTTCCTGTTCTTATAGGGAAGGGGCTCCTCACACCACACTGTACTTTGCTCCCTATTGTATTGCTGACCACACCCCTCCCACCTCCCTATAGCTTTGCAGATGCTGTTCCCTATGCTTGGAGTACCTTGCCCTCACTGCCCCCCTTTCCCTACAAAGCTCCTGTTGAACCTTCAGAATCCAGTTCAAGTAGCCACTTTTTTAGACCAGGCCAGACCTCCTTACTCTGCCAGCACTTCCCTGCCCGTCTCTGCACCCATCAGAGTCCCAGGCAACAAAATTAATCCGCATGACTATTTCATTAATCCCCACAGCAGCAGCACCAGACTCCAAGTTCCCTGAAGGCAAGGCCTAGTTCTGCTTGGTTTGCTATTGTTTAAGAACATAGAGTGCCATCCAGGCCACTCCACCACAGACTGCCTTCCGGGGACTTCCCTGTCTGCATTTTTACTGGTGGGCTTTAATGAGGATTCCCAAAGCACATGGAGTCATAGGTATGAGTTTAATTAACTCCAATAGGCATTTAATGTAGATTTAATAAGACAGTTATTGTATGTTAATTAAATGTCAACTGATTGCTAAAAGGTTTTTGCAATTATTGAAGTTTACTAATTATCTAATAGATAAATCAGTTTCCCATGTAAATAACTAGCATCTACATAAGCAATAAATATGTCATTAGTTTCCACACATTAACATATTGAAATGAGAGGTTAGCCCCTCAGGGAATTCTTGAAACTGGTGTCCAATTGAGGGAGGGGAGGTACCACACATCTTGCTGTCCTATGCCCCATCCTTGCAGAGGAGGTGAAGAAGGGACCAGAAGAAGTCTGCTACCTGATCCCATTTTCCCAAAGCAGCCAGATGGCCCCAGAGGGATCCACTAGGAAGATGCTGTGTGTCTTGGGAGCTCTGACTCCTCACTTGTAAAACAGAGGTGTGCAAGGCTCCCTACCCTTATGGCGGGTGTCTGTAACCACTACACAACCCATATCCAAGCACAGCTCCTAAGGGATGTAAGTCGGGAGTCCTCTGTCGCCTTGTGCATAACACACGGCCCCAGACCAGCTCTCTCCCTGATGACTGTGTAACCATGGGAAAGCCTACATCCCTCTGAAAGTCTCGGTTTTCCACAGTGGCAAATCTCCCTCACATGGGCGTGCAGAGTAAATAAAACAAGTACCTGTAAGTCTGAGTGAGGAGTAGACACAGGAGGGGAGAGCAACAGAAAGAAACCGGATGCTTCCACAGAAAGTCCAGAAAACATGCTGGATGGTGTGGCATGGTGGACATCATCAGACACCTGTCTACATAATCCTCAGCTTCTAGGCTCACCTCCAGTGGGAGACCTGGAAAGGAACACAGAGAGGCTGAGGAATTTGCAAAAGATAGCACAGCGGGAGGATCTCAACTGCGCTGTTCAGTGTCTCTCCGACCTAGCCCTGCAGACACCTAGGTACATGGAGGTGAGGTGAGTTCTAAATCCAGCCCTTTTAAAGCAGGGATGAGAGCCCAATCCAATCTGTTCTAAGCATCCTGGCTGGATACTGCCTAGACTTGCAACACCCCTGGAGAGCTGTTATTTTACAGATGAAGGAATGGGGAGCATAGAGAGGTTTAGGAATTTCCTAAACCTTCTTAATGTGCCTTCTTAATGGGAAATGGCCCCAGGGAGAAGACATCTGGTGAGGGGATCCCTGGTGTCCCAAGAACCTGGAACATCTTCATCTACACAAAAAGCAGAGTTCCAGGCCTACCTATTCCAGAAACAAGGAGTCCTTGTTTCAGAGGAGGGTATGGCCAGAGGAAGGATACAGAGAACCTCAGGCGGGGCCTCCCTACCTCAGAGCAGAGGACCACAACTGAGGGGTGCAACCGAGTCTTTGAGAAATCTTTTTAGAGCAAGAAGCCAGAGGGATCTTTCCAACGAACGAAACCCACAGGAAACCCAGGCGATCTGACTCCATATCCATTCCACTAGAAAGCCCTGGGAGATGGCTCAGCCTGTGTCTGACATCCTCTCTATTCTGAAAAATGAGCCAGAAATGAAGGCATCAAGGCACTCTGCCCTCACCCTTCCCAACGCTAATCTATTGAGCAACTCCCCCCAGCCACCTGGCTCCAGCAGCTTCCTTATTCATGAGATGGGGGGGGGGGGGCGGCGGTTTGAGCGGGGGTTGCAGCTCAAAGAGTTGACATGGCAAGACTGAATACAATGTTGGTAAAGCACTGAGTGTGGTGCTGGGCACACAGTAGGTTCTCAGGAAATGTTACATCTATGTCTAGCTTTGATAAGACCACCAAGGGCCTGCCTCACACTGCAGCAAGTTCTCTGGCCCTGAGATGTATTGTTTTCTGTCTCCAACAAGATTCCCCAGGACTCTCACAGGCCACAGGCCTCCCAAGCCAGCTCCAAGACCTCCCAGCCACATCACAGCCAGGCGGGCCAGCCATGTGGGCACCTCCTCAGCCTCCAGGGGGCCTGGAGTCCCGTTTCCAGAAATTCTCTTCCATCCAGAGAAAGCCTTGTCTTTGGGAAATCTTCCTTTTGGTGATCAGGAGGCCAGAGGGGCCTTCCAACCAATGAGAACTCATGGAGCAAATAAAGAGACACAAGACCCCCAAAGAGCTCCCAGGACCCCTGGGGTCAGAAGCCAGGCATTGCATTTATGTGCAAATGGAGCCGGATTAGGGATTAGGGATTATCAGAGTCCCGAATTACGCGCAGCTGTCAGGTCTCTTTGTCCAGAGGGATCAGGGAGATTTCTTGCTCCCCCTCCCACCTCCTCTACTGAGCTGTCAGAGGCAGAAGGTAAGAGGGTCCCACACTGCCTGCTGGGGGAGCACGGGGG
>CABHPQ010173450.1:17632-29907 GCA_902168405.1 Peromyscus aztecus
CCCAACTAAGTGTCCCACCTTTTAGGCCAGGCTATGTTTTGCATTGTGAGCCAGAAACTCTGATGCGAGCTGTAACGGCCTCAGCAGCACAACCCCCACCCCACCCCTTGCTCCCTCTCTCTGCCTCTCTCTCTCTTCCTCCCTTTCTCCTTTCTGTCTCTCTGTGCATCTCTGCCTTTCTCTCTGACTCTCTCTCTGCTACATACACAAAATGATGTTACATTAAACTCTTGAAACAGTGCTCACAGCTAATTACAGTCAGCCCATATGAAAACCAAGATTGCTGAAATGTAGAGGAGTTTGGTAGCAGCCCCCACGGTCACTCAGCAAAGATGGCTGCATGGGAAAGAGAAGTTAGGACTGACTGCCTATCCCCCCCACCCCCACTACCAAGGGCCTTGGGATCAGGGCTCCGCAGCCCTGGCCAAAAAACTGAAGGGCAGCATTACAGTAGCGACCATGTCAGGAGCTGCGTGAGTCCTGGATGCGGTGCCCAGAAATACACACAGCAGCTGGACCATGTGCCCAGGGTCACTGATTCCTAGAACAATTCTTTGGCTTCTGTCCGGTCTGTAACTCACCCCAATAGTCAAGGCGTATTTGCTGTCTCTATTCAAAGGGCAAGAAGGCTAGGGCATGGATCACTGAGGCCAAAGAATCTTGGGCTCTTCGGAGGGGATTGGCCTGCTTTCTGACCCCAGGAGGTAGAGATTACAGATCCTGCTGAGGCCTGCAGAGAGGGGGGCCTGGCCAGAGAACAGGCTGCCCCAGGCATTTAGTGGGCAAAGGCCTAATAGGAAATACTTCATACAGTTCAGACTGTGTCTTACGACTCTATCCCAGACTCCTTTGTGGGGTTTTGTTTTTGTTTTCAAATGTAAAAAGCAGACTTGGCAGAGAGGGCCAGGCTGTGAGCTGGAATTGACCCGCAGGCCCAACAGTTTGCTACCCACTGGTCTGTCTAGTCCCCTGGGGCTAAGGGAAAAGGTGTTTGGCATCTCTAAAGAAGAGGGTGGGTTAGGATGGAACTGTTTGAACTGAGCACTCGGCTTCTCCAAGCCGAAGGGTAGGGTGGGTGCACAGGGATCAAGCTGGAGCCAGAGACTAGCCTAAGAAGCGAGACGTCAATTGCAGCCGAAGCTGGGATTGCCTCGGACAGGAAAACTGGGCTGGGAGTGAGGCTGGGCAGGGCCTAGGTGCAGCTGTGAGGGAGCCAGGCCAGATCCCCACATTCCCCCCTCAGCGAGAATCAATAACGATTTGAATTTCTTTCATCTGAGCAGGGATAGCCACACATGCAAACACAGAGAAGGAAAAGCCATTGATTCCTCCCAGCTGCCGCCAAGCCCTCCTCACCATCCTCAACACCCCCCTGCCATCTGGCCTCCCCTCCCCCAGACCCCTCACTCAGCATCCGCTCCCTGTCCGCATCACTCCGAATCCACTCTGCAAAACCCTGGGGACACCGGAGGCAGGGAGTCGTGCCAGGCCATTGCAATCCCCCACGAATACATCATCAAGACCCCACTGAGTTAAACCCCCTCCCCCAGAATGGGACAAGCCCAAGCTCCCCTTGGGGGACCTGCACCTCCTGAGGATACCTGAGCTCTATCCCTGATGCCCACTCCCCCACCCGCCACCCTGCTGGTTTCAGGAATCCGTTTTCGTATTCATGCATCTGAGAGACAAAGCAGGTATGTCAGGATTGGCTTCTCCACAGAGTGTGATTTTGGATTCCGCCAACATCGGAGTGGTTCCCTGAGGTGTTAGATAATGGATTTCATGGGGAGAAACAGGAGGCAGGTGTGTGGTTAGAAGAATAAGGACTGAAGGGTGGTGCAAGCCTAAAATGGGGTGCAAAAGAGAAGAGGGGGAAAGAAAAGGTCCCCTTCCTGCCCCTCATAAAGGTCATGACCAGCACCCCAGAGCAAAACACTGGGTAACAGAGACCAGCGTCACAAACTTACTGACTTGCAGGTTTCTGTGACACGGAGCCCTTCTGAGTGAAGACCCAAAAAGCCTTGTTTATGCCTAGCTTCAAAGAAGCGGGCATGGATGACCTGTGGGAGATGTGGCTCGGGGAAAACTGTGGCCCCGGGCTTGGGGGAGCTCAGCAGATTCTGTCTGAGCAGATTCTTCTGCCCGCTCCGTTACAGAATTTCTTCCTCCAAGGTATGGGGCAGAGCTGTTTGGAAATGAGAGAACTAATCTCTTTCTGGCCAGCTCTTATGTATAAAGATGGGCAGGTTAGAAAAGGAGTTTTTATGCTTGGCTTTGGGAGACAGAGTTCTGGTTACACACACACACACACACACCTTGAAGAAGGGGAGTTATTGTGTGTGTGTGAGTGTGTGTGTGTATGTGTGTGTGTGTGTGTGTAGGTGTGTAGACCGGAAGTTGACAGCAGGTAGGAGTCCTCCCCTGTTGCTCTCCACCTTACTGTATGAGACAGCCTCAACACTGAACTTGGAACTCACCCACCTGGCTAGGCTGGATGGAACTTCAGGAGCCTGCCTCCTCAGAGCTGGGTTTACAGGTGCACGCCGCCCAACCTAGCTTTTTACATGGCTGCCAGGGATCCAGACTGTGTCTTCACGCAGCCACTTAGCTGAGCCATGTTCAGTTTTAGCGCCTTACCTTGCAGGAGAGGGACGGTGAGAAGTAGGCAGAAGACTGGCTAGAAAGTTCCTGTTGCGGCGGCAGCTTCTGAGGCCTTGTTGTTAGTTCTGGCCCTGGCAGCAGCCTGCCTCGGCCCGCTTTATATCATCACCTGTCACCATGCGCTCCCCTTAGAAGTGTCTCGCCTCTTCTCTCGCCTTTCCTGTCTGTCTGTCTGTCTGTCTGTCTGCCTGCCTGCCTCTCTCATGTCCCCACTCTGACACGGTCTTTCCCTCTTTCACTCTCCCCCTCCACTCCCCCAATAAACCTCTGGTACTAACCCTGTTGCGCGTGGCATGCGTGTTTGCTCAGTGGCATTCCTTGGCAGAGCCTGCTGAGTTGGTACCCACTTGGCCTTTATTTTCAATCCTTTCACTTATTTTGGGATGTTTCCCCCTGAACCCCGATGGGGGATGAATGGAAACATATCCATGATATACAATGAATAGGCATCAGGGGTGGGCAGAGGGAATGCACAAACTCTGGGACCAGGGCTAGGGTCCTGGTTTGGGTCGGTGGGTGCTAGATCACTTGATAAGAGAGGTGAGTAGCAGAAGTAGGGTCCGCAGAGGGGTACAGTGAACTGGTCCAATGCCAGGGGCTTGTAGAATGAAGGTCTAGGTGTTCATCTCATGGGCTGAGTCTCAAGGAGCACCAGGGACTAGAAATATGAAGTCAGCCATCTTGGTCTCTCTTCCTTATGAAACCTCGGGCGCCTGGACGACCCTTGCCATTGGGCCTCACTGCCCTGCTTGTTTGGACCCTGCAGACTGTTCTTTCTCACTTCAGGGTCACTGGAGTGCTAACACCACAGTCTTGCCAACTCCATTCATTCTGTGTCTTAAGAGTGCAGATGAAGAACCGTCCCACGCCCAGCTTCGCCCTCCTCAGCCTCCCTGACCTCCAGCTCACTGTCTCCCACACTTGAGACTGTATCACCACCAAAAGTTCTACCACCTCCCAAACCCCCATTTAAAAATGTCTTCTCTCCAATCAAAAACTCTCATCATTCTACCTCCCCCACTGTCTTGCTTCTTTGACCTCGTTGAGACCCCAAGCCGTAACTTCTGACCCTTAACCCTTCTGCATGACTAGAAACTCTCTTTAACTTCGTGCCATGTGCTTCTAACCACAGGGTCTTCCTCTTCTAACAAGACACAGCAGACCGCTGCCAGGAGACACCAAGCTCCCCCGGCTTCCTGGCCATGTTTGGAGGCACTCTCCCATGTTTGGAGGCACTCTCCAAATTATGATTTGGATCTGCAGTGTCACCCAAAGATCATGTGTGAAAGGCTTGGTCCCCAGTTGATGGCTGTGTTGGGAGGGGCAGAAGCATGGTGGGCCCTGGTCAAGGAAAGAACTCACTGAAAGAGTGCTCTTGGAGAGGGGTATATTGAGAGAGAGAGAGAGAGAGAGAGAGAGAGAGAGAGAGAATCTATCTCTGTCTTTCCATCTCTCCCTCTTCCTGTTTCCCTCTTTTCCAATCATGAGCAAAACAGCTCTGTACTGATAGATGCTTCCCAAGCAGCAGGGCCAATGGGTCCATGCACTGGAACCTCTAAACCTGTGAGTCAAAATAAACCGTTTCTCTTTTAAATTCATTTCCTCAGGAGTTTTGCCACTGCAACAGAAAGTTAACACTCACCTCCTTATAGCCATGCTTTTCTATTATTTGGGACTCTACAGCTTTCCCCACTTAAGGGAAGGGGTTTAGCCACACTGGCCAGCAGCCTGAGGCAGACAGTGTCTGTGTGCTGATCCAAGCCCAAGCTTTAGAAGGCATGACATATTGCCACTGGCTGCCACTAGAAGAGCATACCCCAGAGGGAAGATGAGACATAAGCAGTGAGGCCTCAGCTGCCATAGCACAAAGCAAAGCTAAACAGCCTGGCCCAGGCGAGACTGCTGAATTGCAGCCAACAGGGATTCCTGGTGCATAGCGTTTGGGGCGGTTTGTTTTGCAGCATTTCTGTGGCAAGAGTCAATGGATGCCCATAATCTCAGAAAGCAGTCTCCCTCCCATCTCTCTATCTCATTCCAGACACTAAGAAGGACAAAGAGCAGAAGGCATGTCCCAGATGGCTTTTCTCTTTAATTAGCCTTCATAGATGCCTCACCCAGCAATTGCCTTTTATATCTCCTCTGCCAGAGCCATTGCCATGTCCACTCTGAGGATGCAGTAAAGGAAGTATTTTTAACTGAGCTGCCCCAAGCCAAATCTAGGTTTTTATTTGGCTAGACACAGACAGAAATAGAAAACAAACACACAAGAAAGCGATCGTTTTTTAAGTACCACCAACAAGTGCTACAAGTGAGATAAAATAGAATAGGTTAGAGGCTAATTAGTGCTAAGGCCTGTATTAGCTCAGAGGACCACAGAAGGCCTCCTGAAACAGGTGGCATTGGAAGTAAAACCAGAACCACACAAGAGAACTGGGCACTCAAGGAAAAGCAAGGTGAAAGTCCCATGTCGGAGGTGTGTCCAGCGTATTTGAGAACCAACAGGAAATGTTCCAGCAGTTGATATGCAGCAGAAGAGGGGAAGGAGGCAGAAAGGAAAGCAGCCTACTGTAGAGCTCTGTGGGCTGTGATTAGAAGCCTGAGTTTATTCTAATTGATCTACAAAGATCACTTCAGATGGTCTGTGCAGGGAGGATCATAAAGACAGGAGCAGACCGACGCACCGGGAAGGAGACAGCAGCTGTGTGCAAACAAGAGCAGCATCAAAAGCGGCTTGTATTATTCAACACGGACTTAGAAACACTAGACAGTGTAATAAGACAAGAAAAAACATCAGGAAAAAGCAGGCAGAATAAAAAGGCCAAAACAAGCCTGTCTCTATGGGTGGATGACACAATTGTCAACATAGAAAAATCACATAAATTGCAAAGAAACTACACTAAAGCTACTAGATAAATAGGAGGATTGTAGTACACAAAATCAATGTTGGCCTATATGCCAGCAATGAACAATTAAAGTTTTGAAGGCCTCAAAACTTAATGTTATAAATCTACCAAAACAAGTGGAATGTCTACATCTTAACAAATATAAAAACTTATAAAAAATAATTTGGGTAGAACCTACATCAACAGAAAGACATAGTATAAATAGACACTAACTTTCCACAAACTGATCTGCAGGTTCAGATCACTTTCTATCCAAATCACAGCGGGATTTAAAAGTAGAATTCAACAGACTGATTCTAAACTTTGTATGCAGCAACAAAGTAGCAATGTTGAAAAAGCAACAAAGTTGGAGAGCTCACGCTGACTGAGGATATGATTTTCTCCAAAGCTAGACTAATCCTGATGTGTGGTATCGGCAAAGAATAAGCATGATGTGTAGTGGTCAACAGAAAAGAACATCGCCTGGGTCCTACATGAGCAATGAACTGATCTGCAGCCAAGGTACAAAGGCAATGGAGTGATGCAGGGATGGCCTTTGCAACAAGTAGCAGGAAACAACTATGCATCCATAAACCAAAAAAGGAGGGAGGGAGGAAGGGAGGGAGGGAGGGAGAGAGGGTGGGAGGGAAAAAAAGAAACAAACCAAAAGAAGAAAATTGACCCATACCAGGAACACTAAAAACATGATTCACAAAAAATTGATAAATTGGACATCAACAAAATTAAAACCTTCCACTGTCTAAGGGACACTGTTAGACAGTTACAAGGTAAGCCACAGACTAGGGGGAAATATTTGCAAACCGTGTGTTTGATAAAGAATATATAAAGAACTTAAAACTTGATAATAAGAAAATGTGACCCAAATTAAAAGCAAGCAAAATTCTGGACAGATACTTCACCAAAGAGGATATGTAGATGGAAAATAATAATTAAAGGAGTCCAGCGTTATCAATCATTAGGGAAACGTGAATTAAAACCATTGTGAGACACTCTAACATACTCATTGAGATGGCTAAACACAAGAAAACTGAAGCAGGTAGTACCAAGTCCTGGCAAAAACACAGCCCGACTGGGACTCTCATACATTGCCATGGAAACACAAGTGGGATAATGACTTTGGGAAACAATTTGGCACCTTCTTATAGGTTTAAATATAACTTGCCTATGTGGGGCTGGAGAGATGGCTCAGCAGTGACTAGCTCCCTCCACTCCTGCAAAGGACCTGGGTTCAGTTCCCAGCACCCATGTCAGGTGGCTCACAACCTCCTGTAACTCCAGCTCCCCGGGGGATCTGATGTCCTCTTCTGGCCACTGTGGGCACCTGCACTCATATGTACAGACATACACACAAGTACACACATAACACATAATTTAAAAGGCATAAAAAATAAAATAATAACTTGCCATATGAACCAGCAATCTCAATATTAGGTATTTACTCAGGAAAAAAAAAAAAAGAACATACGTTCACACAAAAACCTGTATACATTTACAGCCATTTTACTCATTCAAACATTAAAGTGCTAAAAGGTGGAAACAACCCAGTGTCCCTCAATGGGTTAAATAGTACATCCAAATATTACTAGGCAAGGGAAGCCCCTCCTGCTGACCCATGACACTCCAAAGATGAATCTGGAATGAACAGACTCCAGTAAAAGGAGCCAGACCCCAGAAGCTCAAGCTGTTTGGTTCCATTCCTATTCATTTGCAAAAGGGGAAAATTGTGAGGAAAAAAAGCAGATCAGTAGTAGCTCTCAAGAAGCTGGAATAAGGGCCTGGAGAGACGGCTGAGCAGTTGAGAACACTGGCTGTTCTTCCTGCTCTTCCAGAGGACATGAACTCAATTCCCAGCACCCACATGACAACTCACAACTGTCTGCAACTCCAGTTCCAGAGGATTTGGAACCCTCACATCGACACATGTGCAGGAAAAACACCAATGCACATAAAATAAAAATAAATATAATCTTAAAAGAAGAAGGAGCTAGGATAAGGAGTATGGTTAACTACAAGGGACTGAGGGAACCTGGCAAAGGCTATAGACGTTTTGGCCCATTCCAGTGGATTAGTGTGCACCTACATGAGAGTGTCGCCATTCCATGAGTGTGTCACCACTTATCCAACTGCGTCTGTAAAAGGAGGAATGTGGTGGCGCACACCTTCAAGTCCAGCACTCAGGAGGGAGAGACAGATAGATCTCTGTGAGTTTGAGACCAGCCAGAACTAAATAGTAGGTCTCCCAACTTCAAAAAAAGAAAAAAGAAAAGAAAAAGTGAACAAAGTCAATAAACCTGATTTCAGTTCATCTCAGCCCAGTCCAAGCATCCAACAGAAGTTGGGTTCATGAGAAAGACGGGGAAGGGAAAAGTGGGGAGGGAAAAAGGGGGAGGGAAAAGGAAAACAATACATAAGTAGGAGAACTGACGGGGATGGGGATGGAGGAGGGTGCCTAGTTGAACAGCTGACCAGTTGGCTGTTCAGACAGATGGACTTCCGTCAGAGTGGAGGACTGAGCTGGGCCAGACAGGACAGGGGCCTGCTGAGGACGAGCAGCAGGACCCAGCCACACTGCTGAGCTTCCACCTGGCCAGAGTGAGACCTAGGCAGCCTCTTTGTACCACAGTCCCCCAACAAGGAGGTCCTGACACTCCGAAGTTAGGTTGAACTGGAGAAAATGACTGATTCATGGCCACTTCTGACTTACAAACGTCACATTTTTGTCAATTGGACCTAATAATACTATTACTGACCATTATGTATTGAGCAATTCCTGTTGACCAGCACTCCCCTCAGTACTATTCATGCTCTATCTAATTTTTCATTCTCAAAGGAACCAGTGAGATGACTCGGTGAATAAAGGTGACTGACCACGTCAGATGACCTGAGAGCAATCCCTAGGACTCACAGGGTGGAAGAGTTGTCTGTTCTGATGGAAACTCCACCTCAGCCCCTGGCACCCTGGCACTCATACACCCAAAGATTCTGGAATGTTCTGGTGGAAGCCCCACCTCTCTGCCCAGACCCTGCCCCTCAGAAAGCCCCGCTAAACATGGCTCCTCCCCCAGAGATGCTCAAGACTACTCCCACAGGGTATTTAAACTGCACCCCCAGAAACATTTTTTTTCCAGCCTCTCTTCTCTGACTCCTCTCTGAGGGGCTGGAAAATCACCCAGGAGCACTTTACCCATTAAATGGGCCTTTTTCTAATTCAGTCTGATTTGGTGCTGTGGATATCATTCTGTGTAAATAAAATGCTGATTGGTCAGTAGCCAGGCAGGAAGTATAGGTAGGACAAGCAGAGAGGAGAATTCTGGGAAGTGGAAGGCTGAGGCCGAGAGACGCTGCCAGCCGCCGCCATGACAAGCGAGATGTAAGGTACCGGTAAGCCACGAGGCAACTTATAGATTAATAGAAATGGGTTAATTTAAGATGTAAGAACTAGTTAGCAAGAAGCCTGCAGTGGCCATACAGTTTGTAAGTAATATAAGTCTCTGTGTGTTTACTTGGTTGGGTCTGAGCTGCTGCAGGGATGGCAGGTGAGAGAGATTTGTCCTGACTATAGGCCAGGCAGGACTAGGAAAACTCTAGCTACAATTTGTTCTGATTTGGATTGCTGTACTGGCAGAGAGGCTTATTGGGGTGCAGAAACTTTTCATCATCCTCTGACCAGAACACACATACACAAGGGCACACATGAAATAAAATTAAAATAATAATAATAATAATAATAATAATAATTAAGCCCTCTAAGTAGCATCTTGGTCCCCTAGATGAAGCTGCTTCCTGGCAGAGAGTAAGGATCTTGGGTGAGACAGGATGCCACCCATGAAGGGACGCTAGAGCACCTCTGTCCTCTGCTGGGGACAAGCCAGGTGCCAGTCTCACCTTCCAGGAATCCTATTTCTGTCCCTGCATCTACCCTATGCCCTTCCATCAGCTCACAGAGCCAACAGGAGAAGGAGACATAAAACCGGGAAGGTACTGGGTTCCTCCTGAGTTCAGGAGCTTTTCAATTCCTTGGACTGACAGACCCTCCCTTCCCTCCTCCCCATCCTCTCTCCCACTTCCTCCAGGGTCCTCCCAAGTTCAGGCCCCTCTGCCATCTTGATTACAAATGATATAAACAGCTGGCAACTGTGTTTTAGCAGCTGGGTCCCCAAAGCCTGGCCAGATCCCCTGTCCCTGGCTGGCCCCTAGCTCAGCTTCAGATGAGGACACAGGAAAGCAGCCCGGATGACTGGCAACTTCTTGTTCCTTTCTGGGGCCTCAATGACTCAGACCCCCCACGTCCAAGGCTGACCTCTGCTGCCAGCTTCTCAGGGCCTGAACCCAGACCCAGCTGAGCTGCTGTCCTGGATGAGTGGAGGAAGTGGCTGCTATGGCAACGAGGCTTTGCACTGTCTGCCCAGAACAAAGGGGGCTTTCTTGGCCCTCTTTGGGTCCCAGGGTGGTGTGGGGAGCAGCTGCTCTAGGGCAGAGGCTGGGCGGATGCTCCAGGGTGTCCCTCAAACCCTGTGGCCAGTGGGCTGTGAACATCAGCGTCTGAGTTAAGCCTGCAACATCCCAATCATCTAGTCCCACACTGTCTCACTCCTATGGCAGACATCTAGGTAGTGTTTTCCATCTGGAGCCTGGGGTGCCCTGTTTCTAAGGGAGATGGATGAAAAAGGATAAAGACGAAATAGAAAGCAGTCCAGCAAATCAAAGATGTGTGTACCACAGAGCCTATATTAGTAACTTTTCTAGTCACTATGGCAAAATACCTTAGAGAGGTAATTTATGAGAAAAGGGTTTCTTTTGGCTCCATTTTAGGAGATTTAGCTCATCATGTATTGGGAGGCATGGTAGGGGGAGGGGGTGTGGAGGAAGACATTGTACAGGGGGGAAAGCAGGTATGGAGGAAAGGCATGGTACAGGGGAAGGCATGGTACAGGGGAGGGCATGGTACAGGGGAGGGCATGGTACAGGGGAGGGCATGGTCCAGGGGAAGGCATGGTCCAGGGGAAGGCATGGTACAGAGAACGGGGCTTTCAGCACAGGATGTTAATAGCACTAAAGAGAAAGCACAGAGTTCAAGCTGGGCCCAGGTTCGGCTGTAAACCTGAAGCCTTGGCCTTACAGACCTATGTCTGCCAGGTAGTAAGGTCCAGAGGGTTCTACAGCCTCCCAGAATAGCACCATCATTTGAGGACGGAGAGTTGAGAGTTGCAAGCACATGAGCCTGTTGGGGGGCATTTTATACTCAAACCACAGCAGCACCCTGGCCCTTCACACTTAACATTCCGACAGACAGGTGGGAATTGTCCTCAGGTCACAAGCTTGGGTTCAGCTCAAAGGGAACTGGCAGTTTTTCCCTATTCTCAGTCTGGGCCTCAGCCAAGCTCTTACTCTCCCTGCAAGCACAGAAGGCTGTGTTTCAGCCCCTCACACCTTAGCTCATGGCACTAGTGGACAAGTGGCTTCCAGACACCCATCCTGCCACCACCGGACCTGAGAGGCTTACACTGAAGGCCATGTAGCCAGTGATGGCCTTCACACAGCTAGCCCAGAGCAAGCTTTGGAAACTCCTCAAGGCTCGGTAAACAGCTGGGAAGCTCTTGGTACAAAAGGAGATCACCATGTTGGGAAAGTCAAGGATATGATTCAAACTTAGAACTGAGTGTGGGTAAAGGGATCCGATGCATGAATGAGGTGAAGACAGACAACCTGGCAGAATCCAGAACAACCATGGATCTGAGGCAGGCTCTGCTTTCTCCAGGCCTTACAGGATCCTATAGCTGCCCCCCTCCAGCCACTGATGGACACTGCTGCTCCCATTTGGCATCAATGGAGAGTGCTCTGCAGGAAGCCCCTGTAAGTCTAATCTGGAATGCATCCTCAGGCATTGATCCCCTCCTGCCATGTTGCTCTGCTGTGTTTAAGCAAACTTCAGAGTGAGGACTTTTGCTGTGCTCACTCACATGCAGGCCCACCGTGGTGAAGCAGGAGTTCCCCGTTCCTGCTGCATCCTGGCAGTCCTAACCCCTGGAGCCGCTCTGTTCACTTGCTCAGGGACTTGACACAATTCTCTCCTCGTTAAGTACAGGGACTAACCAGGAGCTCTCTTAGCTTCCTTCCAACTCGGACATTCTGTGGGAAAGATAACTCCAATTAATTTGAAAATTACTTGGGGAGATGGGACCGGGGAGATGGCCCAGTAAGTCAAGTCACACAAGGATGAGGACCTGACTTTTGGTCCCAGACACACATGTAAAAGCTGGATACAGTGACCTACACCTGGAACTTCAGCATAGGCGGCACTTCCTGGAGCCCACTGGCCAGCCAACCTGGCCAAATGGATGCCTCAAGTTCAGTGATAGACCCTGCCTCAGAAAGGAAGATGAAAGAGGCTGGAGAGATGGCTCTGTGGTTAAGAGCACTGACTGCTCTTCCAGAGGACCCAAGTTCAATTCCCAGCAACCACATGGCAGCTCACAACTGTCTGTAATTCCAGTTCCAGGGGACCCAACACCCATGGCAAAATAACAATGCACATTAAATTTAAAAAAAAAAAAAAAAAGAAAGAAAGAGAAGAAGATGGAAAGAGCTCAAGGCAGCTTTGACTTGACTACCACTGACTCCAGCCTCCACAGGACCCGTATTTATGTACATCCACTCACACACATGCATCCTCTCACACACATGCATCCACTCACACACATGCATCCACTC
>CABHPQ010173451.1:0-14279 GCA_902168405.1 Peromyscus aztecus
ATAATGGCTGGTAATGGTCTTGAGACCATCTGAATTCTGGAAGAATAACACAGCAAATTAGTGTTTCCATATAAAAAGCATTTGTGTTCTTTGTAAATGTTTATGTTGATTTATTTATTTAGTTATCAAGTATTTGTTGAGCATTCTTCTAGGTGAAACTAACACTATACACCAGGAGATTATGGCCTGTCTAGAAGCCACAGTGCCTCACACACAAAAAAAATATACTTCACAGAAATTCAAGATATCACATTCATCAGACCCAGAGTCATTCTTTGACAGTAAGCATGCAGACAAGAGAACCATGGTTTCAAATGCTTGAGAATAGGTCATCATAAAGATGATGGGTCTTTAACCAATTGTACTACAAAGAGAGAGAAAATAAGACCAAGGAAAAATACAATCAAAGGGAAGATTATTCTAGAGTGAGCGAACTTGAGAAGGGAAGGATAGAAACGGCATTGAAGATGTACTTAAAAGTACAGAGAATTACTAGATGTCAAATCGCATCCATGCCAAGCAGCACTGAAGAGAAGACCATAAAACAGGTATCAGATGTGCCCTGAAATATAGTGGTATTCTATTTGTACTGAAATGTGTTTTTATTTGTATGTTAATAAATAAAGTTGCCTAGGGGTCAGAGCTATTAGCAAGCCATAGCGAGAGTCGGGCGTGGTGGCATTCACATAATGCCATCTCACACTTGCTGGGTCCATAAGAGAGAAGGTTATAGTTGGAACTGTATGGAGCTTTTGTTGTTGTGGGGTTTTTTTCAATCATTAATGATTTAAAATGCTAGACATTTTACATAAAATCTAGGTTCTTGGCTTATCTTTAGATAAAGACTGGAGAACGAGGCAGTGTTCAAATGAGGCAATTCCTTCTTGACGTCGTCATCCAGAGCTAGCTAGTTGCAGCCCTCTTTAGATGAAATGTGCCACGATAGCTCTTCAGCTGACTTCACTCACTTAGGCTGTCTTTACCATCCCTGTTGTGTATTCATTTTTCAATCCTTGATTAAAATCCTAGCAAGAAGGAAATATATTTGCATAAATAATTATAATCTGAAGCGAAGGCCTAAATCCCTGTGGGAGTTAGTCCATTCTCTCAATAGCCATTTCCTGTATTTCTTCTGATTGTCAAATCTCTTGCTGCGTTGGGGAAGTGCTGATTCCTGGGCTCTAGTACACATCCTAGTGAAGGACATGTGAGCTAGCACCCATCCTGAAATACTGCATTCCTGTTACATGTGCAAAGCATAGTGTGTCCAAGGAATAGATGATACATTTACCTGTCCATTCCTCTCTGATCTTCCCTCTTATTTAATAGAGAAACTTTAAAAAAAAACTTTGAACATAATAAAACTAACACACTGGAAATCTCTAGGAGTTGGGAAGAATGAAGAAGCAGCACACTGCTGTAGAGAAAGCATGAAAGGGCAGGGATGAATTCCTCGGACTTTCTTTTTTTTTCTTATATACACCGGATAAGATACTGGAGAATCCTGCATTCTGCAATTATCAACAGGCACAAACAAGCCAAAACCCTAAATCAACCCTTTCTCTCCAAACTAGGGTCTGGGAGAAGGATGAGTTAGCAAGGAAGTGGAGGAGAGATTTATAACTTTTTAAACTTTTCATACAATATATTTTTATCATATTCTTTACCCTCCTGCCCAGTTCTGCCGAACCCTCCCCACCCTCCTACCCACCTATTGTATGACAATACTTTTCCTGGAGAGACACAGCATACCCATCTACTACCCCAGATAGGAAGCCCACAGAAGAGCAAAGTACAGGTACCACCGAAGTCCAACCTTGTGTACCAATGAGTTTTATTGGTATAGGAGTGTGGGCGAGGGGTTATTTCCAGGAGCAGAAATAATTCATACACTTGTATCACCAAAGCCCAGCCTCGAATGGGTAAAGGTCACAAAAGCTGGGAACCTGGAGCCCACTACACAGCCTTCAGGCCTCTCACCAGGTTGGAGAGTGTCCTTTCCAGGGCCTCGGTTGATCTAAGCCTCTTCCAGGCAGCTCAGCGGGTTTCTGCTTCTTCGGGGCAGCTGGTCTGGTCTCAGTCTTCTTTGTAGCAGTGTGGCTTGTCTGAGAATGGCTCTCAGCAGTCTTTAACATTTACTCTTGGAAGGGAGGGCCCTAGTGAATCTGGTCAGTTTCAGGGACTTTCTGGGGCTATTTTGAGTTGTTTACTAAGTTTTAAGCAGAATCTCAGAAGAAACTGCTACACAACACCCAACTTCATCTCTCTCTCTCTCTCTCTCTCTCTCTCTCTCTCTCTCTCTCTCTCTCTCTCTCCTCTCTCTCCTCTCTCTCCTCTCCTCTCTTTCTTTCTCCTCTCTCTCTCCTCTCCTCTCTCTCTCCCTCCCTCCCCCTCCCTTCCATCCTCCCTCCCACCTCCATCCCTCCAACATTAAAAATGAAACAAATAAACCAAAACTAAATTAAGACTAAAAAGACAAAAAAACACCAAATCATAACCACAGAGGGAAAAAAAAACAAAGAACATGGAGTCCATTTTGTGTTAGCCAACTACTCCTCATCTTGAGGCCTGCCTTGGAGTGTGGTGGATATAACCAATGTAACTCTATTGGAGAAAACTAAGTTCCCCTTTCCTAGTTGGTATCAATTCAAATAGCTTCTTCTTGGTTAGAGGTGGGACTTTGTACCAGCTTTCCCTCCTCACTGCTGGGATTTTGTCTGACTTAAATGTGTGCAGTTATTGTACATGTTGTCACAGTTTTGATAATGCTACTCTGGCCCTACTGTAGCCAACCATGCAAGGAATGAAGCCTCTCACCCCTGTGCTATCACAGGTCTTCCCAGAGAGGTAAACTTCTCTATATTTCTACCAAGCAGCCAGGGAAAACAATTATAAGATAGCTGTCCACATACTTCTTCCACGGAACTAAAGTCAGTAGACAGAATAAGAACTGAAATTCCACCCAGCCCAGCACCAATGAGGCAGAAAGATGAGGAGGAAAGTTGTACTACATTGGTGTGATTCAAATGAGAAATGTCCCCCATAGGCTCATGTAGTTGAGCACTAGGTCCCCTAGCTGGTAGTGCTGTTTGGGGAGGTTGTGGAATCTTTAAGAAGTAGAGCCTTGCTGGAGGAAGTGTGTCACTGGGGGTGAGCTTTAGGTTTTATAACCTCGCCGTGCTTCCTATTCTGTCTCTCTGCTTCCTGTGTGTGGATAAAAATGTGATCATTTTGTTTCCAGCTACCATGCCTTCCCTGGCATCATGGACTCTATACCTCTGGAACTATAAGCTAAAATAAACCCTCCCTTCCCTAAGTGTATTTTGGTCACAGCATTTTATCACACAAATAGAAAAAAATAACTAATAACAGGTCTTGAAACCTCCGACTATCTGAAAGTGCCAGTAGCACCCACATGTTTCATATGATGCCTGGACTCCAGTACACATTCTAGTGAAGGATATGTGAGCTAGCAACCACCCTGAAATTTTGCACTCCTGTTACATATGAAACAGGAGGTAGAATAGATGAAATTCTCCACTTCTCCCCTCTCTGGAGGGGAGCTAAACTCTCAGACTTCCGCAGTTGCCATGAGTGAAAATGTTCCACTGAGGAGGCATTACTGAATAGCCATTCAACGTGAGTGTATGTACGTGTTTAAATAGATCAACTACCTGCAGAAAACATTATACAGGACCTAGCACCTTACAACTTAATACCCAAAATGTATTGTCCCACTAAACACCAGGAGCCTCACATGAGAAAAGACAGTCAACATTTACTAACACTGAATGGCACTGGAATTGTCTGACAAGGATTTTGGAGTGGCTATCACAGTTCACCACATTGGCATCCTTCTGTGACATCAGAACCCTCACACACTAAGATCTGGGTATTTGCAGTGCCTCCTCCAGCTGCAGTACCCTTCCTTTGGGCACCTACATGATCACTAGAGTCTTCATCTTAGTCCTTCTCAATGTGTACAACCTAGGCCTAAAACCCATCACCATATATTGCTCTGCCTTCTCTTTTTCTCCAAATACTGATTTCTAACATAATAAAGAATATATTCAGTCACTGAGTCAATGGCTTATTATCAGAACATAAATTCACCAGGGCAAGGATTTTCACGTAGTTTGAAAACATTCTGAGAACCCACCCACCTAGAAAAAGCCCCGGTACAGTAAGTGCCTATCCAATGTTTGTAGACTATAGTGAATTAGCTGTATGTCGATTCTCCTCCACTATATACCATATTACTTAAAGTTTAAGCTAGGATGTGCATTTGACATTCTTACAGTGAGATTCAGCATAGATATATCATTTTAAGCATGGAAATGTGATTGCAAATAAACTCTCCATATTATTAGCATAAAGATATATTGAATGGCTCTTTACTATCCATATATCATTGAGAGTAAAATAAAGGAACTTTAGTCTTTGGAACTGAGATGTTTAGAAGAGAAAGGTATATGATAGAAAGGCTCCTTGGTCAAATTTAAGGCTGATAGAACATATTTTTTCAATTGATGTTAAGGAAAATCGAATGAAGAGCTAGTGAGATGGCTCAGCTGGTAAAAGTAACTAACTGCACTAGCCTGATGTAAGGTTGATCCTTAGAACCCACCCATCATAAAATGAAAGAACTAACTTCCAAAAGCTGGCCTCTGGCCTACACACACACACACACACACACACACACACACACACACACACGATAAAATAATAATAATAATAATTTTTAAAGTAAATTGAATTGGGGGCAGGAGAAATGTCTTACTTAGTTGGGAAAGTGTTTGCCAAGTAAGTAAGCATCTGACATGAGTTCAAACCCCAGGACTCACAAAAATATTCCAGCATGATGGCACATATTTGTAATCTCAGCACTGGGGGCAGAGACAGGTGAATCCCTGGGTCTCTCTAGCCAGTCAACTTAACCTAATCACTGAGTTCAAAGTCGTGAGAAATACTGCCTCAAGAAGTAGACAGTACCCTAGGACTGTCACCTGAGGTTCACCCATCTCTAGCCTCCACACACATGTATGTCATTGACACACACATGAACACTAATATATACACAGAGAGAAAGAAGGAAAAGAAAAATGAATCAACCTGTAGATTCTTTATCCCAAGTGTGGGTTTGGGTTTTTTTTTTGTCTTGTTTTGTCTTGTTTGTTTTGATTTTGTTCTTGTTTTTCTGGGAACCTCAATTCACATTTGTCTCCATCTGCTTCAGAATATCTCCACGAGGGTGTATGACTATTAGCTGGAACAGGAAATGCCTAACCATCCTCATCCTCTCAAGCCTGCATCCCATGCCTTCTCTTTTTGCCAGCCACTTAGTAGCTCTCTCACCTTCTACCATGCCCCACCACATCTTTCTTCAAGTTCTTCTCCTCTCTGTCATTCATTTTCATCCTCACGGTTCTCAGCCTTCCTCCTATCACCATTTCATACCTGGGTTTCTAAAAAAAAAAAAAAATCTAGCTGGTTTTCCTGCCTCCCATCATATCTGCAGCTCAGCAGTATGCATGACCACTTCTTAATCTTCTTCATTTAAATAGTCCTGGTGCCTCAGATTCCAGGACATTCTACCGCCAGCAAGGTCCTGTCTGACCCCTCTCCTCATCTCTCCTTTATTTCCATTCTGTTGAGTAGTACTTTATGATCAATGCAATTGCGGAATTTATTTTAAGAGAAAAGGTGGAAGAAACATTGACAGAAGGTGTTCCAGAAATGGTGTTGCATGGGATGTTGATAGTTGTGATGAGAACTCGGGTATCTGCCCTCATAGGACCTTTCATAATCTGCAAATGCATTTTACCATGGGAAGCCACCGCCATTGTAGTAGGTGGTGAACAGCTGGTACCACATATTTCCACAAAAGTAAAAGAAAGCAGAATCTGAGCAGGGTCACCCTGTGAGCTGTGTTCTCCATTTGTTTCTACAGGGAGCCCCGCAAGGTAGTCCTTCACAAAGGCTCCACTGGCCTGGGCTTCAACATTGTAGGCGGGGAAGATGGAGAAGGTATTTTTGTATCCTTCATTCTGGCCGGTGGACCAGCAGACCTGAGTGGGGAGCTCCAGAGAGGAGACCAGATCTTATCGGTGAGTATGTCTCTTTAATATTCTTTCCATCTACATCTAGCATCAGATTTGGGAGCATTGCAGATTAGGTGGCCCATAGGTACTTGATGCTTGTTACTTTACTTCTCTTGAATAAAGGTGCATGAGGCTCTGGAGTCTTCTTTTAGATGGTGATGCATATCTGTATGCAATAGAACATTGAGAAACAGGTCTTATTAAAACGGCATACTATTTGTCTATTGAGATACAACCTCCCCAGAACTTGTGACCACACTCCTAAAATTTCAGTTTTATAATATAGTTTGATGCATATAAGTATGTAAGAGAATGCCATAGGGTATAGTGATGATGATAAGTGGCAGTGGGTGGCATTCACCTAAGTTCAAGAATTACCAGCAGCAACAAAAAATTTAAAAGAGAATTACCAGTAAAAACGTTCTAAGCATATATTATTTGTTAGTAATTTTATTAAAGTGAAGTTTAAGGTCACTTTACTAAGGTATCTGATAAACAAAAACCTGTACCTATTTAGTATATACAACTGAATGTGTTTAGAAGAATATGCATTTCTATGAATCTCTTACCATGGGGTACCATCATAAATACATCCATCATCTCTAATATTTCTCCTAATAGTCTGTCTATGGTGTTGTCAGATAAAACACACTTATATCACACCTAACCCATTAACAAAAAAATGTTAAGCAGGCTAAAGGAATGGCTCAGTCTATAAGATGCTTGCTGGGCAGGCATCAGGAACTGAGTTCAGATTCCCAGCACTCCTAAAAAGCTGGGCACAGTGCTACACACCTATAATCCCAGTGCTGTGAGGGTAGACAGAGGAAAACAGCCAGTGTCAACCTTTGGTACACACAGACACACACACACACACACACACACACACACACACACACACACACTGAAAAGAATTAAATATACAGTACACACACTATTATTAACTGTAGGTACTATGCTGTAACATAGATTTAGAGATCTTATTCATCTTTCATAACTATAAGATTTATTTTCAAGTTTCACAAAGGTATCTCCCCATGTTTATATGAGAGAATCAGACCCACTAATATTGAATAATGTCAAAGTTTAGCAAGTTAATGTATATGATTAATTTCCTAGCTATCAAAAATCTGAGTAAAGTTTCAAATTTAAGGTCCAGGTCTACTGGCCCTGTCCTTTCTTGCTTCCTCCCTTTTGCTTTTCCTTTTCTCTTGCTTTCTTGTATTCTCTCGTGTGTGTTCATGTACTTATTGACTGTTTTCACCACATAAAGCTTCCTCCCTGGTGTAGTGGATAGTTAAATCCATCGCTAATGTTCATAATCATATTAGAGTTTTGGTAATAATGTAAATAATAGAGAATTACATAAGGATTCTAGTTCTTATAGAAGATTGTGGTTCATAATTCAATAAAGCACATAGCTTTTTGTTCTTACTGTGTACTGAGAAAAATTATTTTCATTTTACAGCTATGATTTATAGATAGAATTTTTCAAGACACCTTAATTTGTTAGCTTTTATTCCAATCCCTTAAATAAATGAACAAATCTCTCTCCCTCCATTCTATTGCTGCCTCTTTCTCTACCCTTACTTTATACTCCTATCTATCTATCTATCTATCTATCTATCTATCTATCTATCTATCTCACACACACACACACACACACACACACACACACACACACACACACACACGTACACATACAATTTCCCTAAATAGTACACAGCAGTTGACCTGAATACAGACAATTCCCAGAAGTCCACATGAATGGCACTCCCTCGGGTATCACTCCGGTTCTTCCATATACTCCGACCTCTACCATCCAAGAGCTCGCAGCTCACTGGATGTTAAATCTGACATCCAGTGTTAACACTGAGAGATGTGTTGCAAGGTCTCATACCAGGATCTTTTTCTGTCATCCAAGGGCCGAGCTATGTATTTGACACTTAAATGACATACAGTATATACCAGGCAGCTGTTCAGCCTTATTGCCTATATTGTTAACATGTCACTTTCTTTACTACCTGGTAAGATCTCTGAAAGAAAATTCCCTGTCTTAAAAGGAATTTAGCACATTTAGTACAATGACTGTTTCATAGCGTTTGCTTGAAAGAAGTCATTATAGCATAAGAGTCTGATTCTGAAATCCTCCATAAGTAGACAGTAACCTTAAGTAGATATACAAGAGAATTTGTACTCTGGGTAGCCATCCTGTCATCTCCTCGTGGTCAGCACTCACATGGTCACAGCACATTCTCAGACGGAAGCACTTTTACATGAACTGAGCCATGTCCTTCCTTAAGGAGATGCCAACTCTCATGGTAAGTTCCTTTTCTCCAACTTTCCACACTGGAACAGAGATTCCAGAAGGACAAATGATTTCTCTCAGCTCCATCACTACTGACTATGTAGTTAGACTAACTCCTCTTGACTCAAAATCTGAGTCTTCTCTCTGTAGCAGTCTTTAAAATTCTGCCAACAATACAGCCATTACCTCGGTGCTCATTGCTCTGATCGCATGCTGTGGTTGGAAACTCTAAAGCACTAATACATGTGGGGCTTTTCATTCAGGCAGTATTTATAGCTGATTTACTCTTATAGCCGCACTAAATGTTATTACATTCAGTTTAAGGAGGATGAAACTGAATCAAGAATGTGATATCAGATTCTTTACTTCCGCCAAAGTAGGAAACCTAAGAAGTCATAAGTTTCGTTCTGACTTCTATCCAATGTGACAAAATACAGAGGATAAAGATTGTGTATGACTCAAAAGAAGAAAACTCAAGAGTATTTCTGCCTTTAATAGTAGATGTATCAAATTAAATATTAATGTTAGAACCACAAATGAAGTAAGGCAATGAACCAGATAATAGTCTTGAAAATTATAATTCATGGGACTTGACAGTCTCTGGATTTCTAATGGCATAGCCTTTATTATATACAACATTTGCAAAAGAATTAGATGGCAAAAATATTATCTGGAAGTTATTCCCCATTGGAAAGGAACAGGAAACATTTTTTTTCTTTTTAACTTACTTGAGTTTATTTAACTTCCAGTAGAAAGCATCTAACTTCAAGTTAAGTGCTGTAGTTCTTGAGTAACTATCTGAAAAAAAGGAAACCTTGAGAGTCTCTAATGATATAAAAGATTGGAAGGAAATGACAAATTAGAATTATGAACAGTGCAATGTGAAAGATACAGAATTTCACATCCACAGCTTCAACTGACCATTAAAAACAAGGGATGCATTCCCAAAAAACACAAAGCAAAAACTTTGACAGTCAAAGCTAAATAAAAACTCTATACATGACCTCCCCCAACAGCCATAACCGGCTTAATCTTGGGCAGGTTTTATAGGCAACCACAGCTGCTGTGAATTCCTGAGTGTGGCAGATAGGTTACTCTCAGATGACCTTGCTTCCCAGAAGTCCTCCCAACTTCTGGCTCTTTCAATCTTCCTACCCTCGGTCTGCAACATTTCCTGCGCTTCCAGATAAGAGGGTGTGATGTAGATATTTCTGATGTTTTTTAAGTATCAGATAATTATGACTAAGGTAGAATTGGTATGGCTTAGATTTTTGTTTTTGTTTTAGACAGGGTTTAGACTAGGTCTGTACCCCACCCCCCAAGAAGAATGTTCCACAGAATAGTTGTAGTGGATTGCTACCATAGTTTCTTAGTACCAAGTGTCTTCACTGAAGAACTTGTCAAAGCCTCTATATATCAGTGTGCCCTGGGAATGTCCCAAAGGCAGAAAAACCAGTAGATGGCTTTTCCAAACTTCTTTAGCCACCAAACGCTTACATAACCAATACCTTGGAGGACAGTAAGGTGAGAAGTGTGTGGGTAGATATTTTCATACTTCCCATGGTTAACCATTTATTATTATTATTATTATTATTATTATTTGGTTTTTTCGAGACAGGGTTTCTCTGTGTAGCTTTGCACCTTTCCTGGAACTCACTTGGTAGCCCAGGCTGGCCTCGAACTCACAGAGATCCACCTGCCTCTGCCTCCCAAGTGCTGGGATTAAAGGCATGTGCCACCACCGCCCGGCTTCTTATATTCTTTTTATTATATCTTTTTAATTTAGCATACAATGTAATGGATTTCACCATGACATTTTCATCCATATATGCCAATGCACATCGTTCTTTGCCCCCCTCCTCCACTTCCCTCCCCTAGCCTATCTGCCTCATCTTTCTAGGCTCCTCCTAACCCCTCCTGTCACCCTCCCTCTACTTTCAGGAATTCCATTTCCTTCGCCCCACTCCCCTTGCAGACATAGGATAGTGGGCGCCATCTAGTGTTTAGTGCTGTGTACTGTCTGACCAATTTGCCTGTCAACTTGAAGCAGTGTTCCATTGTGGAGACTCACTCCTGCTCCCACCAGAACTCCAGCCTGAAGTAGCTAAGATAATGAAAACTTTTTAAAAGTCATCATCTTAGGTTACATTCAATACATGTATTGTGGGTGATCTTTTTTCTGTAATTTCTCCCTTACATAATTTATTTCTTAGGGATTCATTGTAGAAAGAAATTCCAGTCATTGAACCACCTTCTTTTTTTGTTTGTTTGTTTGTTTGTTTGTTTGTTTTGGTTTTTCGAGACACAGTTTCTCTGTATAGCTTTGGAGCCTGTTCTGGAACTCACTCTGTAGCCCAGGCTGGCCTCGAACTCACAGAGATCCACCTGCCTCTGCCTCCTGAGTGCTGGGATTAAAGGCATGCGCCACGACCACCTGGCTGAACCACCTTCTTGAAATATTCTCAGGACAGATTTTAGGGCATTCACTGGGCAAATACATTAACTAGTACAGTGGCCTCCTCGGGCAAACAGTCCTGCAGAAGGGACCATAGAAATGCTTCTGATATTGTTTGTTTCTGTGTTCTGTTATGGGGGAAAATGTGAAACCAAGTGTGTTCTGGGGGCTGGGAAATCCAGAAGTACAAGGCCATGACCTCCTGGGGCCCTTCTGGCTGCACTAGAACAGAAAGAGAATATCCCATGACAGCACAAAGCAAGCATACAAGATGAAATCTCTCCCTTTCTGGAAAGCCACTAATGCTAACGTGAGAGCCTCGTCCCATCCTAGTTACCTTCCAAGGGCCCAGTAACTTCTAAACACTGTTAACATATTAATCTAAGGAGTTAATTTACAACATGCGAACCATGACTTATGCTCTTAACCCCTAACAGTCCAGCTCTGCCCTAAGAGCCCTCAATCTTGTTGATTGCCAAGGGTGTACATACAAACACCTGGGTCACATACAACCTTCCAGTCTTTGGAAAGAACAAGCCTTCCCTGCTGTATCATCCTTTCTTGCCTTCTCTAAAGCCTTTCAGTGGCTTTCTGTTGTCCTTAAATGCTAAAATGTTAATGTAGTACACAAGGTATGGAGGCATCTGGCTTCTGCCCACCAGTGAAGCCTCATTTACACTACTTCCTCCACACTCACTCATACTCCAGCCACCTTTTCCTTGCCTCTACTTGGGGGTACTACTAAAACCTCCCAACATCTGGGCTAATCCTGCAGGCAGTCCACACAATGGCTAGTCACAATATGACAACCGAAGGCCTGTGAAGAGGTAAGATTCCAAGGAGCCAAGATTCTGAGTCACTCAGGAAGACTCATGATAGCAACAACTTAACTAGCTGTTGAGAAGCATCCAACTATTGTAACAAGAGCAACAACTGTGTTGAGAAGCAAAGTCTGAGCAATAGTCCTGGTAGGCTGACCTCTCTCCCCCTCTAGAATTCCTCTGACAAGGAACTTGAAGTAAATAGGCATCTTCTGCTATCTAGAAAAGACTGGAGAGCTGGGTTCACCAGGCTCCTTTTGGGAAATTACCCGCCCCCCATTCTCTGGCATGGAATCCAGCTGTATGACATAGTAAATGGGGGAAAACTCAATAAACACAATGGGCACAGTGAGAACCAAAGTTAGCCTTGCCGCTTTCCAGTTACATTCCTCAAGTCCCACTTATTTAAAGTGTCATTATCATACATAAGACAGCTCAAGTTGAAAATAGCACAGCAGTGAACACGTCCTTCAAGGCATATCTGTGGCAGACATCCCACAGAATGACTGCTGAACTACTCAGCTGTAAACAGCCTTCTAAAGTCCAAAATTCAACTCAGGGAAACTAGCACCATTTTGTCTCAAAGTGATGTTTCTAAACTGTGCATGTATAACACCAGAACTGTGAGAATACCCCATGCAAAGTTTTCACAGTCCAACAATGAATCAGAGAAACCCAACAGAAATTGAGAGACTATAAAAGTATTTTCTAGTACTATTGAATTGAGGGACATTTCCCCCGGCACACAGATTACTATCATATGAAGTGTGTTTGGGACATTCGGCCTTAAACTGATCTCTAGAAAACTCATACATGTATTTGCTTTGGGAGAAATAAGACTGAGGCTGTAAGGTCCTTCTAGAGCATCCCTAATTGGATAAAGTGACTAAGTGCTAAGGACGTGATATAAAAGTGTAGTTTACGTCCTTGGTGAGTGTGGTGCCTCATGAAGAACAAGACACGTGAACAGGTGACTTCCAATATTGAAAGCTAATATAAAATGTCCAGATCTGCTGGGCCCAGTGTGGGAACATGGGAAGACTTGTACAGGGGCCACTTTCCTACAAAGGGGACCAGAAGGCAGAAGAAATAGAGAAGTTGAGATAAAATACCTAGCATCAGTTGGATAATTGCTTCACACCAAACACTGTGTTAAATACTGTACTACAATCTCTTGAATTCACACCAATCACTTGGTTGACTTGAAGGCGCAGAGAAATTCAATAATGTGCCTGAGATCACACCGATTATCAGTACTGACAGTGGTATTTGAACTGCTATTGCTTCGGATTTCAAACTGAAACCCTTATTGCAACTCCAGACTTCAGAAAGGAAATTGAATGTGGCACTTCATTTATGTCTGAGACTATCCACACTCAGTTATTGGAAAAAAACACACATGATGCCTACTATAATAGAGCATTTATACAGAGATGTGTGAGCCACCTAGGAAGCCATTGTGCCTGTGGACTCCAAGATGCTTCCAAACATCTAGCTCCTTGGACATATCACTGGAAATCAAGACTGCCTCTCATTTGCTTCTGTATTCCCTTTAGTGAATTTGGACCCAGGCTATCAAAGGTCCTAAGAAAACATAGGACAACTCTCAGTGGTATTATCTGGACCTCTAGCCCACTGGCCCTGTGTACCCTCAAGATTCAGAATATCTTAAAGCTGTAAGCTTTCTAGCTAATGGAATGTATTTACCAATTCAGACAGATCCTGTTGACTAGTAGGAAATCCCATAAATCAGAAAAATACTAATATTATGCTACATACTTAAATACTAAAAAAAATGAATGTTTCTTTTAAATCATCTATGGCTTATTCTTTTTTTAAAAAAAATGGTCCATTTAGGTGAGTAGGATTTTCTATACAACCTAACTCCTCTTGGTAGACATTCAGAATGTGCTGTGACAGCTGATCCCAGACAAAGGGCAAAGCTTACCAAGATTGGAAACTCTGAGAAAAGGCATGGCCATCAACTAAAATGGAGTAACTTGGTAGCAGTTTGGTTTTGCCTTGGAATAGTCTAGCTTGGTAGTTAATCGCCCTCATGTTTATGCCATTATTCACATGTTCAAAGCCCATTACTGTGAGCATCATCTCACCTCCGCTGCGTCCTTCCAGATAAGTAGAGAAATGATCACTTCTGTGTAGCAGAAGGAACTGTAGTGACTTTCTAACGTGGAACCAGACTGACCCCAAGCATGAGCTTCCTTCTGTCACCCCCAGATGCTTAGCTGTGCTGCGCTCAGCTCTCCCAGTGTCCCTGATGGGAGCCTGCACAGAGGACTTACCTGCTGGAGTTCTTGACTCCAAGCAAATGTTATTAGCTCTGGGTAATTTAAAGAACCAACAACAAGAAAAATGAATTTGTTAGAAAAATAATTGATAGCTCATGGGATCTTCAGAAAATTGTAAGAAATGCAGCTCAGGGGCCAGCTACTTGAGGGTGCTCCGGAGGCATCACCTTTGGCTACCTACACCCAGGCTGCACTCTGCATTGCTCTGAAAAAAACCTCCTCTCTCTCTCTCTCTCTCTCTCTCTCTCTCTCTCTCTCTCTCTCTCTGTGTGTGTGTGTGTGTGTGTG